>CAUYQV010115183.1:0-10979 GCA_963574575.1 Galagoides demidoff
TAGCAAAGTATCACAAGAATGGAAGAAAAAGTATCCAATGTACACAGCCCTATTATGAAACTAATTTATAGCTTTCATATAAAAGCTATAACCTAATTATTGCTTAGCAGATTCTTAACATGCCTTAGTGAACGAAAGAAAACTCCAGGGATAACTTTTAAGAGTCTTTTTTAATATTCTCTTATATGGAAAAAAAATTCTGCTGTACTAAAAATAAATCTTAACCACCACACATATTATCAATGATTTTGGAAATGAAATTTTGATCAACTTGTTCAGAACCAAATTTGTCATAAAAGAGCTGTGAATTATAATACAAAGATGATAGAATGGGGTGCAGAATCATAGAAATATTCAGTCTCACAGATTTTGCCTATAAGTTGATTAGTTAATTATGAAGCACAGATAAACTATAATCCAAAGAGTCCTTTTCATATATGACTGCTTATGTTAAAGTATTGGTAGATTTCTTCTGTAAAGTTTTCTGTTATACTTAACTTTTTCTCATTAGGTTGATATAGTTTTCAACAGAAGGCAAAAACTGAACACTTTCCCTATTTTTATATAAAATCATAAATAAAACATGAAAACATACAGCGGGGATGTAGGTGATTGGAGAATAATTTCTTTCTTTTCTTTCTTTATTTGTGATCACAGAAATGCCTTTTTTACCATACTGGAGAATAATTTCTAATTTCTGGTAACGATAAGCACCTACTTCTAGTAATGTATCTCAGTGCCAAAATCTGAACTCATACGGAGCTCACATTCTGTTCTTGGGACCTTGTGAAACAAAAGCCATTCTAGAAAGTATTTACTGAGGTTGATCACCACTTTGGCCCTTTGCAGTGTTGCTTGATGCCTGAGAATGTTTATCCTGCAGAAAATGCAAAATTTCCTCTACTCTGCTGCCTCTGCGCTGATAATGGAAAAGAAAGATGACATTCTGGGAATAGTCACATTAATGTTTAGTATAATAAATACTGAACCATTTCAGTATCGTGTTCATCTGCACTGGCTTCCATAACCGAATAGTTAAGCCTCCAAACATTCTTACGGTTATGAACATTTATAGCTAGCAAAACGAGAAACCTGGGCTTGGGACTTCCAAAGGATATGTAGCAGGAAACCGGCTCAAGCTATTCCTATAGACATTAGTGAACATCATAAAAATGACAAAGGAAAAGATGTTATCTGTAGATTTCTTAGACAAGTTAGGAAGTGAAAGCTATGTTAGACTTAGCTGTGGAGTTGACACCTTGCATCTAATAATGAGCTAGATAGGAAGTGCAGGCTAGGAGAGGGAGGGAAGTGGGCCAGGGAGGGAGAAGCATCTGTTGTGTTAAGACTGTGCAGGAGAATGAAGAGAGGAAAAATAACGAAGCCCTCTTTGTTACAGGACCAGTATTTTAGCACTGCCTCCCGAGAGAGCAGCGGGAAATCTTGCGATTACTGGTTAATGCTGCTGAGGCTCATTTGAAAAAAGCTAACTTTAAGTGCCACACATTTACCTGGCATTCAGCTGAGGATAAATAGCTACAAAATTTCGTAGTGCTGGTTTCTTAAGCTAAATTTTGGTTACCTCATTGCTATAGACCAGCAGTTTTCAACCTGTGGGTTGCGACCCCTTTGTAACAATGAAAATACATCCCAGATATCAGATATTTACATGACGATTCATAACAGTAGCCTAATTACAGTTATGAAGTAGCAATAAAAATAATGTTATGGTTGGGGGTCACCACAACATGAGGCACTGTATTAAAGGGTTGCGGCATTAGGAAGGTCGAGAACCACTGCTATAGGCTGAAAGTTTATGTGCCCCCTCCCCAATCCATATTTTGAAATCCTGACCCCTGTGTGAGGCTATTAGGAGGTGTGGCCTTTGGCAGGGAATTAGGCCTTGTAGGAGAAACTCTTAAAATGAGGTTAGTGCCCTTATGAAGGAAACCCCAGTAACTCCATTGTCCCTTTTGCCATGTGAGGACACAGTGAGATGATGGCTGCTCATGAGCCAGAAAATGGTCCTTCACCAGATGCCAACTCTGTTAGCACCTTGATCTTGAAGGGATTCATTTCTGTTGTTTATAAGCCATGAGCCTGTGGGATTTTGCTGCACCAGCTCCAGCAGGCTAAGGCACTCCTAGAAAACGATATCAGTGTTTAGTCAGAGTTGGAAACAATTAGTGTGAATTCTGTGCCTTCTTTTTGGAGCTATCTGTTAACATATTTTTGCTTGTCATTTACACAATGTTTATTGAGAATCTACTATGTGTCATGCATTTTGCTTAGTGTCATCATTTGTCTACTGCTCAAGATGAAGTTGCTGCCTTCAAGGAGGTAACATTTTATAGTGAAGACAGAGAAATAAATAGGCAATTGCACTACAGTATATGGTTATAGAATGTTATGGGAGCCCGTAGGAGTGTCACTTGACTCAATTCTGGAAATCAAACAATTCCTGAAAAAAGTGCTATTTTCAGCTAAGATTTAAAGCACACATGAAATTAGCCCTGTGGAAGCCAAGGAAGGTGGGTGGAAGGGGTGTTTCAGGCACAGAAAACTGTGTGTGCAGACTCAGTGGCTGGAAAAATCGTGCTGTATCCAGGGAGATATAAGAAGTTCATTACAGTTCAAGAATAACATACTGTGTTGGGGGAAGGGACGAAAGAAATTAGACTGTCAGGAATTACATTATAATCCATGCTGAGGAGTTTGAATTTCATGACAAGGCCTTGGAAGCCACTGAAGGATTTAGCTAGGGATATATGCTTTGATTTGTGCTTTAAGAAGGTCACCTTAGAAGAGGTTTTATAAATAAAACTCGGAAAGGAGAAGACCAGGAGGCATGAGATAATTTAGGAAGCTTTGGAAGAAACCTGGTAAGAGACACTGGTAGTCCAAACTCAGTCCGCTGCTGGAAGGATGGAGGGATACTAGGGCACGGGAGTGATGGGGTTAGCGATCGGGTGGATGAAGGGCAAAGTTAACACTAATGCTAGCATTTAGATTTGCTAACTGGTGGATGAGGATGATACTTTCTGAGACAGGGAGAACGGAAGGGAGATGATGGTCTAGTACACGTTTTGAGTAGAATTGTGTTTGCCGTTGTGCCTGCACTGACATCTGAGGCCCAGACTAACCTTTCTTCATGTTCCACAGTTCGGAGCACATTTTAAGACTTCCCGCCATTATCTGCCTCTCTTTTGTTTCTGTCTTGATGCATTTTGTTTTTGCTTTACTAAGGAATATTTCTTGTCAAAAAATACATTTTTTTCATACACCCATCCCACTTCCCTCTCTTTCTCCCTCAAATCTCCTCTTTGGATCTACATTTCCATCTACCCATTTTGCACTTTGAGTTGTTTAGCAATAATTGCCTTCACACTGGGACTTTTATTGTCATTATGCGTCAGTTGCTCGGAAATTTGTAACATATTTTTGGGTCGATTACCAAAGGTTATTTATCTTCAGCGAAACTGAACCACAAATACATTAACAGTTTAACTGTGACAATCGCGCGACCTTGAAGACTAAGGTAAATAGATGCTATGCAATGAACACATTTCTTATTGTATTAGTTTTCTATTGCTATTATAAAAATCATTGTGATCTTAGTGGCTTAAAACAAAGTACATTTATTATTAATAGTAACATAGGTCAGAAGTCTGATGAGTGTTTTTAATCAGGGTAAAATCAAGGTGTGGGCAGGATTGTGTTCTTTTCTCAAAGGCTCTAGAGAAGAATCTGTTTTCTCACTTTTTCAGCTTCCACGGGCTGCTCACATTCCTTGACTCAGATTCCCCTTTGTCCATTCAAACCACCAGAGTGGTTGGGTCCTTCTCACATTACATCACCCCGACCTCCTTTTCTGCCTTTCTCTTCTGCTTAGCACCCTTCTGAATACGCTGAACCACTTTGAAAATCCAAGACAATCTCTTTTGTTCATAGTTAGCTGACCAGACTCCATCTCCACTTTTCATTCTCCTTTGCCATGCTCCATAAGCTATTTTTTTCTGCTTACCACACTTACGAAATCCAATGATCAGCGCTTAAAATAAAGGGTTTTCTTCTGCTTTTCTGACTTCATCTCGTCAAAGTCATCAATAACACCCACATTCCAAAGTACAGAGTAGAGTTTTTAGTTCTTTGACTCACTTCTTTATAATAGGCGGTATTCACCTGGCTCCCCGGAGGTCACGTGACTTTCCATCTGGCTCCCATGCTGTTGCTCCCCATTCTCCTGGCTGGGTGCACCTCTTTTCCCCAAGCACTGAGAGTGGCCAAACATTTAGTTCTTCGTTGTCCTTTTCAACATCCCTACTCACTTCCCTTGTGACTTCCTACAATCTTATGGCTTTCAAAATCATTCATTCGTAGGCTGAAAAGGGTCTAAATTGTATCTCTATTCCTAGATTTCTCACATTCCAGGCTTATATATTCACTGCCTCCTCTACATCTCCACTTGGATATCCAGTACACAAGTCAACGTGTTCATAACTGAACTCCTGCTCATCCCATCTGAGCCGGTTCAATTTGTGGCTTTCCCTGTTTCAGTTGATCCATCCTTTAGGTTCTTAGTGCAGAAATCTTGCAGTGGCTTTCGAATTCTTTCTTCTCTTCAGACCTTATAGTCCTTCTGTTAGCAAATACTGTAGCTTTGCCATTAAAATATATCTAGACTGCATTGCTACTCACACATTTACTGCTATCACCTGGTTTGTAAATTATTTCTAGGACTTCACAATCCAGACAACATTGCTGGAAGTTTGTTAGCTGTTAAAAAACTCGGAAGTCCTGTATATTAAAAACTGGAAGCATTTGCAATTTTTCATGGAGGGAATGTCTGAATGTCTTTCTGATAACCTTTAAACACCTTACAGAGTTCTAGGCAAATGTACCGTGAAGTACAAACTGTTTTCAGTTCTAATTTCTGAGATATTTCATTAAGAGAGGAAAGTCATCTAACTTTGAAAATTATAGAGGACTCTAATTGCTTTTTGTGACTGTCCAAATCCAGACATCTCCTGGATGTCTGTTGAGACAATGTAGGTGATGATATACTTGGATTTAGGTCATATTTAGTTTTACCTTAGTTAAAAAGGAAATAATCATTTAAACACTTACATTTAGTAGTTAGAATAAGAGATTCAAAGTAGTAGATGTGGATTGTGCAGGGAGAGAGGCACCAACACACAATACTTTTATGCACTCCCATATCCAAGTTGTAGGTATATGACTGAGTAATTCCCGATCAGAGCCTAATAGTATTAGGCTAAATGTAATACACTGAAATAATTTTGAATTATAGAGGAGACTGCTTTCAATTTCATTATTAATTTGATCTCCTGTGAAGATGAAGGTTAAAAAAATGAAATTTGCAGATCAGGTAGAGATTATTTCATGCCAAACTTCCCGCTTCATTTGATAAGATTTTGAATTAAATTATACCTTGAGGTCTTCTTTACTACCAAAAAGCTTGGTATTTCTAGTCCTTGGTTCTGATTAAATTCCTTCCCCCTACTGCATCCTCTTAGGAGGATTTGTTGAAATAAATCTTCTAGAAAAAAATTTTCTTTGCTTTTCTAACCGTCTTTTGTAAAGCTTCCTTTATGATGTTTTTAAAGAGACATATTTAAAAATAATTGTTATAGCAGCTTGCACCCTGGAACTTCCCACACCTGCCCTAATGTTGTTCAAAACACTGATGAGAACTCACGTCCGCCCCCAGTGATAGCACTACATTATTTTTTTTAATCTCTTCTTCAAAGAGATCCATTGAAGGAGAGAAAGAAGATGGCTGAGAACCTCCAAAATAAACTATCACTTTGAAAAATTTCAGGAATAACAGTAAGAAATAAATAAAAGTGAAGTAGTTTAATGTCATAACATTTAGGAAGATTGAATTTGAATGAAATTCAAAGAGAGAAAAAATGCCACTTTTTAGATACATCAATTGCTATTTCTCATTTTTGGATACCCCCTGCATTAAGCCATATGGGTCTTTTGGATTCCTAGGAAAGGCAGGAATTATAATCTCTGCTCCTATGTTTCTGCATCCCAGCAGCTATCCTGCTTAGGCAGCATGGGCTTCCATGACCCTGTTCCACTTGGGATCTGATTCTTTCCCTCGAGAGCATCTTCGGGGAGCCTATGTAAAGTCAGGGGCAGAGCAATTGCTCAGTGAGGCTCAGCATCTCCACAAAATAGGTGAAAATAATTTCCTAAATAGGTGTGGCACCTACGGCTCAGTGAATTCCTAAATACTTGAATTAAGTGGCTGGTAGTGTTTTTCAAAGAGGTTTTCCATAGTTACTCTCAAACCATCTTTTAAAGTAGCAAACGTACAAGTCCTAATTAACCCCTAGAACACATTACTCTTATGGCTGCTGCCGGCATGGCTGATGTGTGGGCGGCCCTGTTACACAGGAGTTAAGTGTGGTGTGTCAGGAGCTGAACTCTCTGGGTTTACCTCTAGGCTTTCTGGTTTTCAGTTGTGTAATCTTGGACACAGTTAACTTCCCTGTTTCTCATTTTTTTTTAAATTTATAACAGAAGAGTGATGATGGTGATAATAAACTTCTGAAGATAATTTAGAGGATTAAACTAAGACCCTCAAGTAAATGTTGACTATTGTCCAAGGGATAGATGGTCCAAATTTTAGCAAAAAAGTTTTCAAATGAAGGTTTAAGACAGATAATATACTTCAAAATAAGAGTTTGACATTAGTAGGGAGGCAGTCTATTTTGATACTCAGAGTTGTAGAGAACACTGGCCTGAGAACTTTCGCCACCATTGAAGGGAAGTGTGTTGTGAGAAGAAATTGATGCTCAGAAACAGATGCTCAGGAGTCAGGTGCAGCTCTCATGGCTGTTGCACCCAGAAGAGTAAATTCTGAAGCACACACAGGCAGACAAATTAGTTTGTATAAACTTACATAATACAGAGTTGTTCATGTGCATCATCTGAGTCTGAGTTTCACTGATGAGATTCTCTGAGAACTGAAACAGAATGAGAAGAAATTGCCTTGTTTTAGTTCTTAGAGGATTTCATCACTGAAACTCAGAATGGTTTTGGCTACTTGAGAGGCTGAGGCGGGAGGATTGCTCAAGGCCAGGAGTTTGAGGTTGCTGTCAGGGATGAGGATGCTACTGTGCTTTATCCTGGATAACAGAGCAAGCTTTTTTTTTTTTAAAGTACATGATAAAGGGCTTGAAATTTTTAATTTCTATGTACCATCAAAAAAGCAGATGCTATATTGAATTTATGTTCCTATTGCTAATTGTATTTGAGAGAGCTGGGTATATTTGTTACAAAATATCACATTGTTGACAGCCATAAACTCAGCAAACATGGAACATTACATTATAGGGCTTTTTCATTGTTCATAGCAGTTAAATACCTCAAGCAATTAGCAGTGTTTCCACGAGCTTCCCTGGATACTCTGTTTCTAGTTAATGCTCAGCTCTGTGCCGACCACACATGTGCCCAAGGAGAGCAAACTGAAGCTTAGCTCAGTTCAATTCAATTCATTTCAAAAGATTCTTAGGCACCTACTGTGTACAAAGGATAATATCAGATGGCAAAGACTAAGAAGAAAAAAATCATGGAAAGACAAACAAGGAGGCAAATACAATCATTAATACACATTCAGAGCTGCCCATTTGTAAGCAACAGTCCATGTAGCATGTAGTGTGGTGTGGTTGGTCCTGTAACAATGCTGTCTACCTGACAGTCATGGATGTTAGTGAACCTGAGATAGTCTGTTGTTTTTGTGTTAAATGGAAACCGAGAATTTAAAAGTGATCCCTCCCATCTCTGAAATCCCAAAGAACTTTATGAGCTCCTCACTCAACAGATTCCTTAGAGCCTACACTTAATTTACAAGATAGAATAGTTGCTATTAGGTCAGTATCTGAAATCAGAACTACTATTAGATAAAATTTTTGGCTATAGCACTTAATGTGTAGCTTTGAATAGGTCATCTAATCATTTTATATGTCATTTTTCTTGTATAGAAAACAGAAATTGACAACAGTACTTAGCTCAAAACTACGAGGATTAAAGGTATTAATATGACAACACGCAGTATACTCAGGAAAGCACCTTTACACCCGTCATTCATTCTATTAGATGGAATTATGATTGAAAAGTGCTTTGATTATTCTTTCTTGAATCACAGTGAAAACTAAAAGTCATCACATTTAACTAACACAAACTCTCACAAACCATTTCAAAAAATAATGTACAAGGCATACAGCACCATCTCAAAAATCTAAACATTAAAGGGTATGTATAATCGTTGATTTTATTTTCAATAGGATGAATAGGTAACTTGAAAGTACTTTTAGTGGGAAGTGACTAGAAGTTCTGGTTAAGATATATTAACCCTCTTTTTAAGTGCATAGTTGAATTAGCATAAAATTTACTAATATTCATATGGCCAAATAAAGAGTGAATTAATATTAAGCTAGTGCTGCAAGGCAAGAGTGACTAGGAAACTTGGATTTCATGGCCATATGAGGCAGAGAATTAGAGTCTGGACCTCAACAAGAAGGAGGAACTGAGACTTCTTCAAAACCTGCATCCCAGGGAAAGTGTGAACAAGAAAAAGATCCACTGATAGGGACGGGAGATAATAAGGAAACATATATGGTTTTATCTAATTCTTTGTGAAGAAAAAAAATCGCACTTACTACCTTCTTACAATCTTCCTACCAAATGATTTTGAGTTTGAATTTATGTCAAACTTCTATAGAAGTTCCAAGCTGAAACAGTTTAACATATAAAAGATACACAGGGAGTCTGGGAGATGCAGATACAAGGTTTCTGAATTCCCGCCCTCCCCCCAATATTAGGCCACATGATTGTCACAGGTAGGGCCCTTCACAATCTGAAATTCAAAGACAGGAGGGAAAATCAACTGATGTTTGAGGTCAACGGACAAATAAAAAAGTGGGATTAGATGTATAACTACTTCAGATGTAAGAATTGTTTGTGGCTTCTGGGAAATATGTATGCTTAAGAGAATTGGAGATATAAACAAATCATAACAAAAGAGAAGGTTAGGAATAAAATGTATGCTGAAAAGGCACCACATTGTACTCTAGAAATGAGAAAAAGTCTCTTAATGGAGAGGTTATAAAAACACAGCTGAGGAGTGGGTTAGTAAACAGAAAAGACATCTGAAGGAATTAGTTAGAAGGCAAAGTAAAAGGTTAAAAAGATAGCAAGTATGTAGAGTAGTCTAGCAATGATGAATATTGTAAAGTTTAATACTTCTAATAGAAACTTTAGGGAAGCCAGGTGTGGTGGCTCACATCTGTAACTTTAGCACTCTGGGAGGCTAAGGCAGGAGGACACAATAAAGTTTGGTGTGTCATAATCATACCTGTGATTTTAGCACTCTTGGGAGGCCCAGACAGGAAGATCACTTGTGTTCAGGAGTTTAAGATCAGGCTGAGCAAGAGAAACACTCATATCTATTGAAAATAGAAAAATTAGCCAGACATTATGGTTGGCTCCTTTAGTCCCACCTTCTCGGTAGGCTGAGGCAGGAGGATTGCTTGAGCTCTGGCGTATGAGGTTGCTAACGCTATGGCACTCAAGCTTGGGCAACAGTGAGACTGTCTCAAAAACAAACAAACAAAAAATTACCTGGTGAACATTTAAAAAAGACCAAGGTTCAGTTTCCATTTCAGACAAATTAAGTCAGAATTTCGGAGAGTAAGACCTGTGGTCACTTTTTAAAATCTCATGAGATGGGTAGCGCCTGTGGCTCAAGGAGTAGGGTGCCAGCCCCATATACCAAGGGTGATGGGTTCAAAACCCAGCCCTGGCCAATAATAATAATAATAATAATAATAAAATCTCGTGAGAGTCAATTTGCAGCCAAGGTTGAGAACTACTGCTGTGTATAGAAAATAAAGAAAGGGAAAGAGAAAATGAGCCAGGGGGAAAAGCATTCTAAAAATGGAGTGACGTGCTGGCAATGGCTGCTGCACACATCTGTGAGATAGCAATAGTGTGTACATGTAACACAGTCTACGAGAATGCTGGGAGGTATTTGGATTCTCAGGCCCAGTGAAATGGCTAGTTTTTGAAGCTCTATCCCCTTGGTTCCCTCTTAGAGAATATTTCTAGTTCTTTGGTACTTCTTTTTGCAAGTATGATCTGTGGCAAATCTGTGTTGTTAGGCTTCCAACACCTTCAAAAAATAAACTAAACATAGAATAGGCTCGGTGCCCACAGCACAGTGGTTACGGCACCAGCCACATGCACCAAGGGTGGCAGGTTTGAACCCAGCCCAGACCCGCTAAACAACAGTGACAACTGCAACAAAAAAAATAGCTGGGTGTTGTGGTGGGCACCGGTGGTCCCAGGTACTTGGGAGGCTGAGGCAAGAGAATCACTGAAGTCCAAGAGTTTGAGGTTGCTGTGAGCTGTGACACTACAGCACTCTACTGAGGACAACATAGTAAGACTCTGTCTCAAAAAAAGAAAAATTAAATAATAAATAAATATAGAATAATGGCAAAAATAGTAAAAATCTAAATAAATGTATATGTTTGCCACCCCAGGGACTTCAACTAACTGATCAGCATACACACGTGGCCAACATAAGGAACTAGGCTTTGTGTACTGACATGTACAGGTGGTGCATGTCTGGTCTATGAAAATTGGGCCAACTTAAGGATGTGGTGTATGTAGGGAGGGAGCCAGCTATGTGGGTTCTACTGTATTTCTTTTTTTTTTTTTTTATTTATTAATTGATTTCTGTGTACATTGATGCCAACATGGGGTACATTGTGCTGTTTCATATACAATTTGAAACATCCTCATCAAGCTGGTTAACATAGCTTTCATATCATTTGGTTAATCATTGTATCAACACATTCACATTCTAGTTCTAGAAAAGTTCACTTGTACCCTTGTTAGACAGATATATAGGTAGTCTTTCCCATCACCCTCCCACCACC
>CAUYQV010115189.1:0-34426 GCA_963574575.1 Galagoides demidoff
AGCAAAGTATCACAGGAATGGAAGAAAAAGTATCCAATGTACACAGCCCTTTTATGAAACTAATTTATAGCTCTCAAATGAAAGATACAACTTAATTCTAGCCCAAGAATATGGGGAGGGGGTGGGGAAGGGGAGGGGAAAGGGCGGATGGGTGGTGGGAGGGTGACCAGAAAGATCACCTATATATCTGTCTAACAAGGGTACAAGTGAACTTTTCTAAAACTAGAATATAAATGTTTTGACACAAAGACTAAACAAATGACATGAAATCTATGTTAACCAGCTTGATGAAAGTATTTCAAATTGTATATGAAAACACTGCACTGTACCCCATGTTTGCATTAATGTATACAGCTATCATTTAAGAAATAAAAAAAAAGTCAACAGATAAATGAAAATGCAACTGTGTGGCCACAATGTTAGCTGTAGACATTGGTGGTGCCACCTCTTCCTCATGATCCAATTGGGGTGGCTTTTGAAGAAGTAGGTTTTCTCTTTCCTTGTCTCTAGGTTTCTAACAGATGAGTTTAATTTCTATGTATATTTGAACATTTTTTTTTCGCCTACTGCACTTATGTTTCTGCAAGGGTTTGTTATACTCATTAACGGGGACATTTTCAGGTAAGGCAAGGGAGTCATGTACTGCTAGCACAATATTTAAATGGTGTCAATAAACTCAGTGATTGAGATGCATCATATTTTCATATGATGCTTTTAAAATTCAAAATTAATGCAAAAAAATCCATGATGAATAGAATGTTCCACTTTTAAATAAAGACAGAATCCACCCCTGCACTCACATACTCAACCCTTCTTCCCCTCTATGACCTGGCTAGGTGAGAGTATTCTTGCTTGCTTATTGGGTGGCTAGGACATTACGAATACTATCATCTTAAAACATGAGTTAATTGTTTTTGTATCCTGTGTCTATGATGTGGCAAATTAGAAAGAAGAAGTGACAGAAGAAAGGAAGGAGAGGTGGAAGAGATTATAAATTATTAAAAATATGTCTTAAGGACTGCGCTGTGGCTCAGTGAGTAGGGTGCTGGCCCCATATATCAAGGATGGTGGGTTTGAACCTGGCCCTGGCCAAACTACAACAAAAATATAGCTGCACGTTGTGGCAGGCGCTTATAGTCCTAGCTACTTGGGAGGCTGAGGCAAGAGAATCACCTAAGCCCAGGAGTTGAAAGTTGCTGTGAGCTGAGATACCACAGCACTCTACTGAGGGCAATAAAGTGAGAGTCTGTCTCTAAAAAGAAAAAAAAAATCTACACACACACACATATATATACATATATACATATACATATATGTTTTAAAAGCAAGGAAAGAAAATTCACAAACTTTCCTTTATTGGCATTGTTTTCTATCTCCCTTCCATATCTATCAATAAATGTATTAAATACACAACAAATCAGGTGACTTGTCTTATCCAAGAAACGTGTATTTCCTCACCATGTGGCCTCTGTGACAACAGGATGGAGAGCATGAAACAGAAACGCCACTGAAAGGAGTTGGCCTTTTTGTTACTTCGCACTTCATTGGTTAGTCGTAGTTCTAATAGAACCTGAGTGTCATTCACGCATCTCTGGGAGAAATGAATTTGGAAATCAATTTCTCTCATAATAATTCTCATTTTAAAATCGGGGCATCCAAAAAATGTAAATGCAAAGAGCTCAGTAGGTTCATAAGTGACTGTGGAAAATATGTAGGATGTCACCCAGTGAACTTTCTCCTACTCCAATTTCACAACTGTTTACAACTCAGACACGCCAAATTATAAGTAGGGCAAATTGTTCAGTTCACTGTAGGGTGCCAAGGAATGGCCCAGGTGAGGTAAACAGAAAACGAAAGTCATGTCAGCATTTGAAAACACACATAGGCTGGATTGCTTCTATCAGAAACCCAAAGACCATCTGCTCTCTGCTTGTGCCTCCCAGGCCTACAATATATCCCCAGCTTTGTGTGCAGCCTGTGGAATGAGATCGCCAAAGCTGGTTCAGATGAAGGATCATTTTTCAAATACCATGTACATTTGAAACATGTGCAGCAAATGGCAGCTCCCTAAGCAGAGATCAGCAGGAGATGGCATTCTGCACTTAGGACACAGATAAAGGGATTAGAGAAGAACAAAATCTCATACATGAGTTTTTCTTCTAAGAATAACATTAGGTTTGGATAGTACAGGTAATTAGAAATGTTTTTGTTGGTGGGTCTAAAATTCCTCATGACAGGTGAAAGCTAATGCCACCTGTGGCTATATTTTTTGCTCTGCTGCCTAGCTCTGGATGATCTTTTGAAGATGCATATATTGAGATTGGTAAGTAGACGAACGTCAGTGTATTTTATGCGACCTCACCATTCTGCCCAGACTCTCTCCAGCAGTTTGCATTCTGTTGGCAAAGACCTGAGAGGCAGTGGGAAAGTTTGCAAATATAATCTTAGAACTCTAATATATACTATTTACTAGATGCCTGACCTGGGACACAGCATTTCAACTCCCTGAGTCATTTTTCTGAGTCATTTCTCTTAAAAATAATGTTCTCATAATATTTTACCCAGGCATAACTGAGATAATAACATGAGCTTGCAGAATTCATTTCTTCCTTCGATGCAAGGTGTTCTCATCTGTTTGAATGACTTAACGCTCTTGAAAGAGGCAAGGCTTTTAATTAGTTTCATCCCTATAATAAAAATACAAACATTACCACAGAATAGCAGCATTAAGTAACTAACAAGGTAGGAATGGGTCACTACATAGATTGAAAATGTTTTACCTCATTCTGAAAACAAAGAAATTCAAATTTAAGAAGAAAGCCCTTCTTTCACTTGTAAAATTAGAAGTCGTATTTTAAAAATTCTAATACTGATGGATGTATGATGAAATAATCTTATTTATACATTGCTGAGACCATGTATATTATAAACTCCTAAAAAAACAGTCCAGAAATAGATATCAAGCAGCTTAAAAGTCCCTGAACTTTCTTCCTGTTATACATGTATAAGACTATATAATTTTCAATCAAAATATGGATTTACCACCTATATTCAGATTAAACCTCATTATAAAAGAGCTTTATGCTAAAAAAAAAAGGAAAATTAAATTAAAACCTATTGTTTAGTATTGACAAAGTTGATAAGAACATTGTATCTTCTTATATGGAAGAGTATTTTGTATTAATTAAAGACTATGAAAATGCATGTACCAATTTATCTAATTTTAGTACATAAAATTCGAAATACATATATAAAACAAATCTGTGAAGAAATACACCAAAATGTTTATAATGTTCTCTTTAGGTGATAAAAATATGAAGGTCATTTCTGTTTCTCATGATTAAAAAAGTTATAATTGTAGAAACTGAAACTTTTTTTTTTTTTGCAGTTTTTGTCCAGGGCTGGGTTTGAACCCACCACCTCCAGTATATGGGGCCATTGCCCTACTCCTTTGAGCCACAGGCACAGCCTGAAACTTAAATTTTAAAGGAATGGCAAAAAAAAAAAAAAAAACCAGAAATCTGAACAACCACCAACTATTTCCAAATAGAATACAAGCAAAATACATTTATATAAGACTAGTTAAAAATAGAAAAATAAAAATATTGCTCTTCTTTTGCATTTCTTCCTGAAATGTTGACTGAAAATATATGATGATGGATGACAAACAATTTCACCCTAGTCTGTGGATTCATGTTAAGGTTATGGAAATGTAACTTTAATACTTTTAAAGAACATAATTTGAATAAATTTAGTTTAAAGATCTAATTGTTTATGGCAACTCATGAATCAGGCAGCACTCCAGCTATGGATCGATGGATACCCTGATGAGCTGAATGGTGAATTTTATAGGCAGGAAAGGAAGAAGAAATAAGGAACAAAAAGCAGATTGGTTGTTTCAAAGTGACTTTCGTTACAGGGTTAAAACAAAGGGGACTCCCTTCTGTGCTGGCTCCAGTAGAGTGGGAAATTTGTGATGAGTTGTGATTCTCCTGCTTTTTTGAAAACCAGCCCATTTCAAAGCTTAGTTTGATGACATGGCACCTACCACTAGGAACATTCTCATTTAGTCTGGTCTGCTGAGGCCAAGTGCAGGAATTCAGTCCAAACAATGGTTTCCCATCATTTTCATTTAACAGTACCACCAACTTACTCTAAGGGAAGCAAACTCCTAGTGGGGCTTTGGACTCTCTTCAAATCTGTCCCCATAAGGAGTTCAAGCTGACTCTGGACAATCCTAGGCCCTAATATACCTAATATTAGAAATTTATTCTGTTTGGAATTGATGTTCTCTGCACTATTTATAAAAAACAACTTAGGAGACAAGAATCACATCACCTCATTTGGGTTTGAGTCCGATAGCTTCTCATCCATCAGGGGTTGTATATTTTTGAACCATTACAGGGCATAAGGGAAGCCCTCCTCAATACACGTACTGTCCTTGCTCTCAGGAGCCTTCATCCAGCTCTCCAAGACCTCTGGTCTCTGTTTTCCTCCAGAAAACAGAGGTCTTTCTTTTCTTTATCACAAACTCCTTTATGTCTTTCCTTCTCCCTAGCATCTCATTACATTGCATTTTTCTATTATCAGGGGTGGGGCCAGGTTGATTTTATGTTGACTTTTCTTTCTTTTTTTTTTTTTTTGGCTTATCTGTGGTGTCAGTTATCATGGAAAGTATGCAGGGAACTTTGTTTTTTTGCTAATCAGCTTTTCTTAGTGTTTGTGTATTTACTAAAGGAAAAAAGACAAAAAGATCGGATATCCTTTTCTAGACCAAGAAAAGGCTTTAAAGTCTGGATACAGCTTTCTTCCAAACTTATTTTTCAGTAAGTCTTTGATATGTGGTATTTTTAGGACACCGACTATAAGTTTATGCTATATATAAACATGTATCATATATATATGTATAATTAATTTAAAGATCTGTAATGAATTTACTAATATTCAAATTGATATATTGATACTTATTTTCAGTAAGTACTTGATAAATTTCCTCCATAGTTTAAATCTAATTTCATATGGATTTTTCTGCTTAAAGACACACAGGTAGTGGGTTACAAATCCTAAGGGCAAGAGTCAAGAGACACTTCTCTTGTGCTCTAACCTCCCTGCTCCCCTACAGTTAGCCTGCTCTCAGCAGAGTTCTAGATAGCCATTCATTCTTCAAACTACTAGCAGACACCTTCTAGGTTTTAGGGGAAACAGTGGGGAATAAGATAGTCTTTGTGCTATTTGTGGAGCTTGCATTTTTATGAAAGGAGACTGGTGAAAAAAAATAGGCAGAAAATGCAGTAGATATTCCTTAGGACTACACTGATTTTAAGTAGGGTGGTATGAGAGAGGGACTGTGTGGATGGTTGCCCCAGATTTGAAAGAACTCTTGGAAGAGGTGATATTTACAGTGAAATAGAAATGAAAGGAAGAGGCCATCCACATGAGGATCACTGAGAAGAGCTTATCAGGCAGAGGGAAGATTTAATGCAAAGTTTTTAAAATGAGAAAGAGCTTGGAGTGTTCAAGAGAACAGAAATAAAGCCATTGCATGCTGGAGTTTAGTGGGGAAGAGAGGAAGTGATATAAGATGAGAACAGAGGGATAGGTAAGGCCCAGCTCATGGCAAAGCTCTATGAAGATGCATTCGAGGCCACCTAGAAATGTCTTTCCCAGCATAAACTTGCTATTGGATTTTGGGATGTATGGTTACTGTCTCTAAGACAATTTTCCCATCTTAAAACTAATAATTCCTATCTCATGTAATTGTGCAGGTTCAATTATTAAAAAAAAAAAAGACATGTTGAGAAATTTCACACTTACGCTTATTAGAAGTTCATTAATTTAAGCCATATGGATTGTTGTTTTTTCTGTGGCAGTAAGATATATCCTGTAGGGTATACTAAATAGTATTATCTTAATATGAGAATAAAAATGGAAAATATGTATTCAAAGGTGAACTACATAACTTTGACAGATATAATGATGAAAAAATAGAGCAAAAGATAGAGCTACTGGACATGGAACACAAAGATATGGGATGAATAAATTTCTTTTCTCTTTGTAAGTAAGAGCAAAAAAGGGCAACAAACCAGAAGAAAATTTATGAACACAATGTACAAAAGAAAAAGTATTCATTCTGTTAAAATTATTTTTCAGTAGAATGACCCAGGAAGTTCATGATCTTTGTGATTATCAACTGCATTTTTATGTTAATATATTCATCTTTGAAAATTACTTTTGTGAACAAATAAGCTCTTACATGAATTATGAATGTAAATACAAATTAATAACTTCCAAATTTCAGTAATTTTCTTTTACCCAGGGAGGGAATATTTGTAAACCATGTAGCAGTGACTGGTTGGGCTTCAGCCTACATTTTTTCACTTCCCAGGATCTCATGTGTTAGTGAAGAACAAGTTCCCATCAAGCCGAATGTTTCTGAATGTCCAGGGCAAGTCCAGCCCATATTCTCAAAGCTATGGAGACTTCATATTTGTTGCCATCAGGCATCTTTAAATGAGCCTTTTAACCTAAACATAAAAGGCTTTTCCTCCCCTGGTACAGCACAAGTAGGTGTAGAGTCATGGTACTTTAACACAAAAATCCACAGCAACTTGGATATTAAGAAGATACAGACAGGAAACCTCTCCATTCCCCTTGCAGGCTTAGTAAAGACTTTCACTGCCAGGCGAAAACTGGAAAATATGAGGAGACCAGTCCAATCAAATATGAAACTATATAACAAAGCTACAGACATTAAAATATGCCCACCCTCCATGATTATTTTTTGTCTCTAAATCTCAGCTTTCTCATTTGTCAAATGAGGAGTTCAGTGATATCTTCATGTAGAATACTTCCAGATAGCTTGGCATCCTTGATTTATAGAAAATGAGGTAGAGACTCATGGACAAGTTCTTCTGACACTTGGAAACTATGGAAATTTCTATGTTCATTTAGAACTCAAGAGGAATAAAAGAATACCCACATATTCTTTTGAACATGTTTAGAATGGTTATATTCCAAATGTTATTGTTGTTATTGTCAAAATGGAGAATTTTACTCTAAGAAATTTCTAGAAAGGATTTGGATTTCTATTTCATTCTTTTGAGTCCAGAACAATTTTTTAAATTTCTCATAATACATCACTTTAATTATTTTATAACACATAAGTTCTATATAAATATCTAATAATATGACAGTAGGAAATTCTTATTCCTTTCTTTTTATTTACTAAATTATAGCTGTGTACATTAATGCAATCATGGGGTACAGTGTGGTGTTTTTATATACAATTTGAAACACTCCCATCAAACTGGTTAACACAGCCTTCATGTCATTTTCTTAGTTATTGAGTTAAGACATTCATACTCTGCTTTTAGAAAGATTCACTTGTACTCTTGTAAGATAAACCATAGAGATGACCCCCACCAATCACCCTCCATTCACCTCCCCTCCCTTCCCCCTTCCTTCCCCCCTCCACATATTCTAAGGCTATAATTAGGTTATATCTTTCCTATGAAACTATAGTTTCAAAATAGGACTGTGTACATTGGATACTTTTTCTTCCATTCTTGAGATACGTTGCTAAGAACATTTTCCAGATCCATCCATGTAAACATGAAGGAGGTAAAGTCTCCATCTTTCTTTAGGGCTGCATAATATTCCATGATGTACATATACCACAATTTATTGATCCATTCATGGGTTGATGGGGACTTGGGCTTCTTCCATGACCTAGCAATTTGAATTGGGCTGCAATAAACATTCTGATACAAATATCTTTGTTGTAATGTGATTTTTGGTTCTGGATATATACCTAATAAAGAAATTGTAGGATCAAATGGCAGGTCAATTTTTAGTTCTCTAAGTGTTCTCCAGACATCTTTCCAAAAGGAACAAACTAGTTTGCACTCTCACCAGCAGTGTAGAAGTGTTCCCTTTTCTCCATATCCACACCAACATCTCTGGTTTGGGGATTTTGTGATATGAGCTAATCTTACTGGAGTTAGGTGATATCTCAAAGTAGTTTTGATTTGTATTTCTCTGATGATTAAGGATGGTGAGCAATTTTTAATATATCTGTAGGCCATGTACCTATCTTCTTTAGAGAAACTTCTTTTCAAGTCCCTTGCCCACCCTGAGATGGAATCACTTGTGTTTTTTTTTTTTTTTTTTTTTGCTGATATGTTTGCATTCTCTATGGATTCTGGTTATTAAACCTTTGTCAGAGACATAACCTGCAAATATCTTCTCCCTTTCTGTGGGCTGTCTACTTGCTTTACTTATTGTGTTCTTGGCTGTGCAGAAGCTTTTTAGTTTGAACAGGTCCCAATAGTGTATTTTTGATGTTGCTTCAATTGCCCGAGGGGGTCCTCCTCATAAAATTTTCACCCAGGCCAATTTCTTCAAGTGTTTTCCCTACACTTTCTTCTAGTATTTTTATAGTTTCATGCCTTCAGTTTAAATCTTTAATCCAGTGAGAGTCTATCTTAGTTAAAGGTAAAAAGTGTGGGTCTAGTTTCAGTCTTCTACAGGTCACCAGTCAGTTAGCCCAGCATAATTTATTAAATAGGGAATCTTTTCCCCACTCAATATTTTTAATTGGCTTGTCAAAGATCAGGTAATGGTAGGTAGCTGGATTGATCTCTTGGCTCTCTATTCTGTTCAATACATCTACCTCTCGGTTTTTGTGCCAGTATCATGCTGTTTTAATCACTATCGATTTATAATATAGTCTGAAGTCTGGTAATGTGATTCCTCCTGCTTTGTTTTTATTTCTGAGTAATGTCTTTGCTATTCAAGGCTTTTTCTGATTCCATATAAAATGAAGTATTACTTTTTCTAGATCTTTAAAGTATGACAGTGGAGCTTTAATAGGGATTGCATTAAAATTATCTATTGCTTTGGGTAGTATGAACATTTTAAAAATGTTGATTCTTCCCAGCCATGAGCATGGCATGTTTTTCCATTTTTCAACATTTTCAGCTATTTCTTTCCTTAGAGTTTCATAGTTCTCTTTATAGAGATCTTTCACATCCTTTGTTACGTAAACTCCCAAATAGTTCATCTTCTTTGGAACTACTGTGAAAGGAACAGAGTCCTTGACTGTTTTTTCAGCTTGGCTGCTGTTGGTATCTATAAAGGCTACCAATTTATGAGTGTTGATTTTGTAACCTGAGACGCTGCTATATTCCTTGATCACTTCAAAGAGTTTAGTAGTAGAATCCCTGGTATCTTCCAGATATACAATCATATCATCATGAAGAGTGAATGTTTAATCTCTTCTGACCCTATATGAATACCCTTGATTGCCTTTTCTTCCCTAATTGCAATAGCTAAAACTTCCATTACAATGTTAAAGAGCAATGGAGACAAGGGGCAACCTTGTCTTATTCCTGATCTGGGTTGAAATGATTTAAATTTAACTCCATCCAATACAATATTGGCTGTGGGTTTGCTGTAAATGGCCTCTATCTGTTTAAGAAATGTCCCTTCTATACCAATTTTCTTAAGTGTTCTGATCATGAAGGGAGGGATACTGGGTATTATCAAATGATTTTTCTGCATCAATTGAGAGAATCATATGGTCTTTGTTTTTTTAATTTGTTTATGTGCTGAATTATATTGATAGATTTACATATGTTGAACCACCCTTGAGACCCTGGGATAAAACCCACTTGGTCGTAGTGTATAATTTGTTTGATGTGCTGCTGTATTCTGTTTGTTAGGATTTTGTTGAATATTTTTGTATCAATATTCATTAATGATATTGATCTATACTTTTCTTTTCTTGTTGGGTCTTTTCCTGGTTTGGGGATCAAGGTGATGTTTGCTTCATAGAATGTGTAGGGTAGTATTCCGTCTTTTTCTATATTTTGGAAAAGGTTGAGTAATATAGGTACTAGCTCCTCTTTAAAGGTTTGGTAGAATTCTGACATGAAGCCATCTGGTCCTGGGCTTTTCTTTTCAGGGAGATTTTGTATAGTTGATGTTATTTCAGAACTTGATATAGGTCTGTTCAACATTTCCACTTCATTCTGGCTAAGTCTTGGGAGGTGGCATGCTTCCAAGGATTGGTCAATTTCCTTCAGATTTTCATATTTCTGAGAATAAAGTTTCTTGTAATATTCATTAAAGATTTTTGGAATTTCTAAAGGGTCTGTTGTTATTTCATCTTTACTGTTTCTGATTGAGGAGATTAGAAATTTTGCTCTTTTTTTCTTGGTTAGGTTGGCCAAAGGTTTATCTATTTTATTGACTTTTTTAAAAAAAACCAACTTTTTGATTTGTTCATCTATTGTATAATCCTTTTGTGTTCAATTTCATTTTTTTCTGCTCTAATTTTGGTTATTTCTTTTCTTCTGCTGGATTTGGGATTGGAATGTTCTTCCTTTTCCAGCTGATTGAGATGTCCCATTAAGTTGTTAACTTCCTCTCTTTCCATTCTCTTGAGGAAGGCTTGCAATGCTATAAATTTCCCTCTTAGGACTGCCTTTGCAGTATCACAGGGGTTCTGATAATTTATGTCTTCATTGTTGTTTTGTTCTAAAAATTTGGTAATTTCTTTCTTGATCTCATCTCTGACCCATCTATCATTCAGCATAAGGTTATTTAGCTTCTATGTTTTTGTATGAGTCTGCAGATTCCTGTTCCATGGACTGATGAGAAAAATGTGTATTCAGTTTTATTAGGATGAAATGTTCTGTAGGTGTCTGTTAAATCCAAAAGTTGAACAGTTAAATTTAAATCTAAAATTTCTTTGTTAAGCTTCTTATTAGATGATCTATCCAATACTGCTAAAGGAGTATTAAAATCTCTGACTGTGATGGAGCTGGGAGAGTTCAAGTTGCTCATGCCTGTTAGAGTGTCTCTTATAAATTGAGGTGCATTCTGGTTGGGTGGATAAATATTGATAATTCAGATCTCATCATATTGAGTATTATCCTTAACAAATATAAAGTGGCCATCCTTGTCTTTGCTTACTTTTGTTGGTTTAAAACTTATTGTATCTGTTAATAAAATTGCAATGCCTGCTTTTTTTCTGCTTTCCATTAACCTGGATTATAGATGACCATCCCTTTACCCTGAGTCTATATTTGTCTTTTAAGGTAAGATGAGTTTATTATATACAACAGATGTCTGGTCTGAGTTTCTGTATCCAATCAGCCAATCTATGCCTCTTTAGGGGACAATTTAAGCTGTTCATATTGATTGAAATTATTATAAGCCTGGTAAAATTTTGGGTATCGAGTTTTCGAAAGTCCAGTGGACATAGTTAATCCTTTTGCCACTGTGGAAGTTGGAATTTGATCAAAAGTATCTGAGTGAGTTTACTTTTGTGGTGGAGATTACACTGGTCCTTATGGAGGATAGGTCTGAGAATATCCTGAAGAGCTGGTTTAGTTATGGCAAATTTCTTCAACGCATGGATGTCATTAAAGTATTTAATTTCTCCATCATAAATGAAACTCAGTTTAACTGGATACAAGATGCTGGGTTGAAAGTTATTTTGTTTCAGGAGATTAAAAGTCAATGACTACCCTCTTCTAGCCTGAAAGGTTTCGGCAGGGAGAACTTCAGTCATTCTAATATTCTTCCCCTTGTAGGTTATGGTTTTCTTATGTCTAGCTGCTTTCAGGATTTTCTCTTTCATATTAACGTTGGTGAAGTTAATTATGATGTGTCTGGGAGATGTCTTATTCAGGATGAGTCAAGCTGGGGTTCTGAAGCTGTCTGCTATCTGAATTTCAGGATCTCTTGGAATATCTGGAAAGTTTTCTTTCATAATTTCATGAAGAAGAGCCTCTGTGTTTTGTAAAGCAACTTCGTCATAGGGATTCCTATGAGGCGAATATTAGCTTTCTTCAAAATATAGCAGAGCTCTTTGAGAAAATGATCATTTTTGCTTTCCATTTCTGTTCCTCTTTGGACAGTTAGACACATTCAAAAGCTTTTTCTTCTATGTCTGAGATCCTTTCTTCTGTCTGCTGCATTCTACTACCAAGGGATTCTACCATATTTTTTAGATCTTTGAGGGCTGCAATTTCTTGCCTCAATGTTTCAAAATCTTTGCTGATTTTGTCTTTGAATTCATTGAATTCTTAAGTGAACTTTTGGAACACTCCTTGAATTTCTGATTCTATCTTTGCCTCAATTCTATTAATCTTATTTGCAATCCAAATTCTGAATTCGATTTCTGACATCTCAGCCATCTGTTTATGAAGGGGATCTTCAGTTGCATGTCCACATCCTTTCTTCGGGGGGGGCGGCGGGGAGTTGATCTATTCTGGTTATTCATATTACTGGAGTTTTTCCACTGATTTTGCCCCATGATTATTTTACCATGTTTGGCTTTTCCCACTGCACTTTGTCAAGGACCTGTATAGTGTTATGGCCTGAGAGACTGGGGACCTGCTTGATGTGGTTGGGCTAAGTGGCTTTGTCTTATTTTCAGCTGGTCTCTGTCCTACCCTAGTGAATCAGTTACTCTTGGTTGAAGTCTCAGCTATGTAGAAATACCAGCAATTAAGTTGCCCTACACCCACAAACAACAATTGGGTAAGGAAATTCAAACCTTCCCTCAACCATACACCCAGGGTGCCACTTTGGATAGCCCTTGGATGATTTGCCTGGCTCAAGGGGTCCAAATCAGTTGTCCCAGTCAGCACTGGTCTCAGGTGGGAGAGTTCAAAAAGTCTTCAGCAACTAGATGGGAGGGGTCTGATATGACTTGCTCCAGTGCTCCATGAGAGCAGAAGGACCTACTCAGCAAATGAATTAGTCTGAGAAGGTTGATGTTTCCTTCCCCGCCTTGCACCCGGTCACTGATAATCCCACAGGGCTGTGACCCAGTTCACTCTAATGAGCAACTGCTCCTGGGGTTTAAGACTGCCTGAGTCACCAGGAGATCTGAGTTAGGCAGGGGGACCTTGGGTGTTTAATATAGGCTTGGGCAGTTCACTCAGTTCCAGCCCCATGCCTGGTTGATGTTGCTGGCAGAACAGGACACAGCAACTTCACAGAATTTGTTTCTGTCCTGGCTAAATTCCTCTGCAGGTCAGACGCTGATAGAGCTGATAAAAAAAATCAGCCCTGGGCAGCAAGCAATTAGGGTTTATCCTCAGGTGTCAATTCCAGCCTCTATCCACCCACTGCCTTTGTCTCAGCTATATTCCCCTAAGGGCTAGGTGCTATTATGGTCAGATAAGCAGTCTTCTGGTTCAGCCCCTCCCTGTAAGTCTGTATGCTGCATGAATTCTATTCCTTGCACTCTACCCAGGTCAGTACCACCCTTACTGCTTCTCTTTACTCACAGAACTTCCCAAATCTGGTCCACCAGTGGCTGCCACCAGAGAAAATGCCTGGAACCTCTGGTTGCCCAGAGACACAGGGCATGTCTATCTGGAATGGCCTCAGGGGTATGAGCCTTTCCCACTGCTGCAGCTGCTGCTCTGTAACTCAGGATACCACAGCTCCTGTATGGTTCCCTCTCAGCTGACTGTCCTCTCCTCGCTCCCATGCCACAGAGTCAGCACAGACCAGCACCAGCCCTTTCCCCCTCCACTCCTCTCAAGAAAATGCCCAAGAATCTGGACTCCATGGGTGACAAACCTCCAGACCTCGGGGTTAGAGGGGTGGAATCCCTCTAGAGGGGTGGGAGTTTAGGGTTGCAGGTAGAGAATATATACAGTTTTACACAGTTTTACAGTTTTATGCCTGGCAGGAGAGTGCTGTGGCACCCTAGTAGGGGTAGGAGGTCCAGTTTTTAGGGGTCTCTCCCATGGGATATAGTGAGAGGATGCCTGAACTCTGCTTGCTTGTTTGTATGGAGTAAACTGCAAGCCCTTCTTGTGGGGGAGGGAACTCCCATCTGCTTGATGGTAGATTTCGTACCTTTTGATTGTATTTTTGGGGTTGCAGCTTGGCTCAGCAAGGATGATGTGCATTCTTTAATCTTCTCTTGGCTCAGCTCCAAACCATCATCTCTCTTGCTAAACTTCTGTCCTTCAAGTTTCCTTCTGGACGGGAGCCTCTGTAGAAAGCTGGCTGCAGTCTGCCATATTGCCTGCACCCCCAGTTCTTATTTATTTTGATGGGTTTTGCATCATTTATCATGTCAAAGACTTTTATAAGTTTCTCTGATATTAGAAATATTATTAAGATTTTTATAACTATAAAAAATAATTTTAAGAAACTCATAGCTTTATGTCTTGTAAGTATTGTTTTTCTTACACATTTGAAGTGAATTGATTGAATATATGAGAAATACAAGAAAAATATCAAAATATTTTATGTTTTACATATATTTATACAATAAGAGAAAGAGAAGCATATTATATCCAATTCCTCCAACTGAAGTTACCAGAATTAGAAGTTTGGTGAATATCAGTTCAGAATTTTTCTGCTTTATATGTACATACACATGCACACAAAATTTACTTTATAAACATGCTACCATATTGCCATGTAACTTGCTTTTTGCACTTAAAAATATATCTTGAAAATTTTCCCTTGATCTATTGTCCTTTTAAATGGCTGCATAGCACTACCTTGAATGGATATACCATAATAATTTAGAACTTATTCTATTGATTATTATTTATATCACTCTCATTTTCTAAGGAGTGATTTTGATTAGACACTCTTATATGAATATCATTACACATGAGTGGGTATTTCTGATAACTGTCAAGAACTGAAATTGCTGAATAATAGGATTGTTTATCTTTTGTTTTAATAAATACATCAAACAACTCTCCAGAGAAGTCAGGCCACCAACACGTCCATCCTTGACAAGGTAGGCTATTATAATCATTGGTTTGTTTGTTTGTTTGTTTTGCAAATGTAGTGAATAAAAATGGTGTCCCCTTGTTTCATTTTGCCTCAAATTGTAATCATCATTTTTATACCATTTTACATTTTGTACTTTTCACAAATTAGTTACATGTTCATATTTGTCACCTTTTCTGGGTTGTCTGTCCTTCCCATTGATTTGTAGTAGTTATTTGTGTATTGGGGTAAAAATCATATGTCTATTTCACGCTGCAAGTATTTTTTCCACAGTGCCTCTTAAGTTTTAATGTTATTTATGGAATTTTCTTCCAACCATAAACTTCTGCATTTGATATAGATAATATGTCTTATTCTTAAAGTCTGCTGAATTTTGAGTCTTTCTTCAGAAGGCTTTCCATAGCCCAGAATTATAAACGTGTTCTGTATTTTCTTCTGTTGTATTCTAAAGTCAAATGAGCCCATTTCTACCTGTTCTACTCCAAAACCAAAGACCCAGACAACCTAGAAACCCTGTTTGTGGATTCTGTCTTGACAATGCTTCTAGTTACAGCCTTGATACTCGTGAACTGAATATTATACGTACCAACATACAGGAAACCGGAAGTGGCGTCCCAGTTAGCATCTCCACCAGATGGAGCCCAGACACATCTTTCAGAATCTGTTCAGGGAGTGTGGACCCTTCTCCCAGGGTAGTGCTTAACCAGTCTGTGTCTTCCCAAAGGAAAAACCAAGGGAACTGGCTGCAAAATCTGGCACTGAGGGTTGATAAATGCCAGTGTACATTACCAAGGTTAAGAATGGAATTTCTTTCCATGTTAGATCCTGAGATTGTTACCTTTTTGTCAGTGGTAATAGTCTCCCTCACCCTGAGTAACAATTCACAAGAGAAAGAATGTCAGAGCCAAATTGTACAATAAAGATGGAATAACTGACCTCATGCAGATTTTTCAAAAAGGCTTACAAAGTGAGATAGTAGTTCCATCCTCAAAAATATTTAAGATTGCATCTACTTTCAAGAATAATAGAACCAAACTTTTTATTTTAAATAGATTGTAGTCAAGATGGACAACATTGTGTGTTTTCTGGTGAATTTTCTCTCTAACAATTCATAAATGCCATCAAATAATATGGGTAACATGCTGCATTATTTTTTCTCTTTTATGTGTCCTTTATTTTTTTCACTCTTTTTTTTTTCTCTACCCCCACCCCTAGCAATTGCTTAGCACTATGCACTATTGTTAGCAAGCCAGTCAAATTTCAGCATCTCAGTTCAGTTTTGAGACTAATTTAAAGTTCCACTGGATCTGCTGCAGCTGTCAAAGGAAATGCCCTAGTTGCTATTCTGGGGCAGTCTTTGGTGTTTCTCTTCAATCTTGATTATCTGGAAAATCTCTCAATAAGTTCTATAAATGTAACTATCAGCTGCTTTTACCAAAATGACTTGGATTATAAGGTTTTAAGGTCATAAATTTTTATTTGGAGCTAACTCACGCTATAACTCAAATGATTTAACCATCATATATCACCTATTTCAAAAGCAAAGCAAAAGGAGAGTTCAACATTGTATCCTCTGCATATTGTAAATATATCACAATGTTCAGAAGCTAAAATATTGAGCTTTCTTCTTCCTTTCTAACACACAGGTAAGTATATGTAGCATACATATGTAGATATCCTTAGGTGTGTTTCTATAACTATATATATGTATATATCTACATATTCATACATTTGTATGTATTTATCTCCCCCAGTACCATCAATTATATCCATTTACATTGATGTAGATGTTAAATTAGAGTAGGTGTAAAAGGACTATTACTCTTTCTTCTCCTCTCATTTTTATGTTCCCCTTAGTATATTATTATTTTTAACTTATTAACTTGGATGAAACAGAGATTATCAAAAAAGACATTTTATTTTACTTTGTGAAAACAACAACAAATAATAATGTTGTTGAGATCTTAACATATGGCAGGTATTGTGCTAATTATTACCCCATTTATTTTTATTTAATAATAACTCTAATATTTTCTAGCTACTAATATTCTTTTTTTACAATGAGGAAACTGAAGTCTGAAAAGCCAAAGTCTTATAAACAGGGTGCATGGGTCATAGGGGATATCTGACTACAAAGCCTGGGTCCATAGGTACTATAAAAACCACCTTTCATGAGGGAGACATGAGGAAAATTAGTAACTTGATGGCCAGCATCAACAACTGAGCTTCGTGACCCTCAGGGAATCTATGGATCTAAGGAAGAACAAGATAAGAGTCCTGGGATATGCAAAGACATCTAGACACAGCCACCAGTGAAAGGCAGATAATCAAGTAGGTTCTCAATAAAAGAAAATAGGTGCATGTTTAGGAAAATTTAGAAAGCCTGAAGCTGGGAAAACATGACATAGGCAGGAACCTAGACAAAAATGGCTGATAACAGAAACTCTAGGAGAAGAACCCATTAGGCAGTTTGAGGACCATAACAAAAAATATGTGCTAAATGAAATCTGGCACTGACATCAGTTTGTGGTATTGGAGGTCACTGCCACAGGCCCAATCCATGTTTGGAGACAAAGGAAACATGGTGGCGTGCCAGGTAAATAATCAGAACAGGGCCTGGGCTGCTGTGAGCAGGTGGTGTGGGAGGGGTTGATACAAGGAAGACAAGCAAAGAATCTGGTTCCCATAGTAATAATAATAACATGAGGGTTTATTTAGTAGTGAAGTTTACAAAACTTTTTTGCATCAGTTTTATAGTTGATCCTTGTATCATCCCTATGAAGCAGGGGTTTTACCCTCTTTCTGTAAATGAGGAAATTGAATCTCAAAGAGGTTAAGCCAAAGCATGCAGCTAATAATGGTAAAATTTGAGATTGAAAACCGAACTTTCTGATTCACTTGTCCTAAAGTATATTTTGTTCATTCTTTCATTCTGCCTATTAGAAAATATTTTAAGGTCAAATTTGTCATACTCATCTAGACTAGCACCTGATGCAGGGAAAGGGGTGCCCAGTAAAAAACACCCCTCCCCACACACACTTGCAAGGAATCAAGTGAGTCAGACAAATGGAGATTAAAAATACCGCCTTCGCTGTTGATATATATAGTCCAGGTTAAAGAGCATGGCTTCAGATCTGCTAACTGAGTGAGCTGTGTAATATTGTTCCTCTGTATTGAATTTGCCCACCTAGTTGCAGTCCTGAACAATCACAGTCTTTCTCAAAAGGATAAAAAGAGTGCAGAGAAGAGGAGAACAAAGTTGAGTCTGGCAACCTGATACGCCACTCCGTGTGAGCAGGAGAGAGAGAGAGGTTATAAATTACTCAAGCTGAAGCCCCTCTTCATGGAAACACAAAGGGAAGGGAAAGGAGATCCTCTCTCCACAAAAGTGCCTGGTTTTCAATCAGCACTTATAGTTTCGTGGCTACATAATGAATGAAGAGATGGATGCCGCTTACCTACTATTTATGATCAGTTTACAATATACTATGTCAGCCTCAAATTTCTTGTTTTTATCCTATTTTCTCCACTTTCCACCCAAATCCTACCTCCTTATTCCCCATGCTTTCACTTTGAAATGTCAGCATTTTGAAGATCTGTTCACATAAGGGAAAACAAGAAAATAAATGGGAGGTCATAGATGGGAGGTCATTGACAGCAGTTCCCATTGGGTGTTAGATGGAAAAGGTGAAATGGTTAGTAATTTGAGGCTAGGCAATCAAAAAAAATAAATAACCATCATTTGTGCTTTACTGATTACTAATTTGACTTTCACAACCATTTTGAGAATTTATTATTACAAAACCACTTTTACAGGTAAGCAGAGACCCAATGCCCTGAGTTGTTAGGAGACATGGATGGCCACTAGATAAGGAAGAATATGAAACACCGAACTTGCAGTCTATGGCGTGTAATCCTAGTGTGGTCCAAGCAGGCAGAGCACAAAGACTATAGTAAAACAAGGTGTTAGTATGCAGATCCCCACCCCCAGCCTCGCTCCATTACTTCTCTGACAAGAAGGAAACTGTGCTTTGTCTCCATGGCCTGCCCCCTCATCATATGCATTTAGAAGATGCCTGCTTAGCTAACTGTCCTTTCTGACTAGCAGAATATTATGAGAAAAAGGTAAAAGCAATCAGGGCAGTAGGAGTATATTACCTAGAGGTCTAGTGTGGACAGGCGACAGGCAGTGTGGAAGTTTTGCACATAGATAAGGAGGAAGGAGGCAGACCAAGGACAGAGCAAGCTGGTCTGGAAAGGAGAGGTGAGGGACTGAATGGGTCTGCACGGAAGGAGACTCATTCATAAGAATGCTTCTTTTTATTATTATTATTTTTGTTTATTTTTATTTTTATTCTCTGCCTTAGGAGAATGAATTTGGGCCCCAAACAATAGAATGATCCAGAAAGAGTTAATAATGAGTTTTGAGATTTCAAGGACTGTTTACTTTGACCCCATAACATTTTTGAAGACAACATGAGTAAGGACTGGAATTTCAGCTTGACCTGAGTTTCTTTAACTGTTGCCCTGTTGCACAGCTATGCCGTGTGGGTCCCTGCTCTGCCCTTCATTGTCCCTTCACACAGACTTTACATTCATTTTATTGAATTCCTAGGTCAAAAGCCACACAACCCAATATATACTATCGCTCTCACACCATTACTTCTTTTCTTCAAAAGCATTGGTGCTTCCAGCATAGAGATGCCTTCATCTCCCATGCTTAACTGAATATATTTTTAGGAATAGCCTTTCATTAAGTCTTCTAGGCTCAAGCCAACTCTCCCAGGACTCCAGGAATATTTCTTCCTTCAGTAACTCCACAGGGACTCACGCAAGGTGCGGTGGCAACAGAAGCGTGTGCTGAGTGACTCACTACCATATTAAAATATTTTGCATCTACTTCATGTACAAAACATTCCCAATCTTTCATGTACATTGCATTTTTAAAAATAATTGTGCCCGACCATTTCTTCAAATATCCAATTGTATGGTAAAAGTATGAATCATTCCATTGGCAATTGCCTTGATTCCTGCTTACTTATGAAAATAAAGTTGTGGTGACAGTTTTCATAAGCTCATGGATAAATTCTTTATACTTTAAAAAAATACTTCCAAGAAATGTCAACCTGTTTATTCAGAATGGTGGAGTTTAATAAAATATTCCTTCATGCAAGTTTATTTTGTTAAGTTTTTGGGTAACCAATTTAAAAAGAAAATATTAGGAAACTTCAACAAAGGATCATATACGTGGGAATATATTTTGTTAGAATTAGCCACGCCGAGTTGAACCCATGTGAAGAAGCAAGGAGTAATTACTTTTAATTTTCAATATGATCATTAATTATTTACCAAAAAAATTACCACAAAGTTTCACTTATTGTACTATTAGTAATAAGCAGAGGCCATTTCAAAACACCGATTCTGGGTAAGAATAACTCTCCTCAGTTCCAGACTACCTGGATAGGAATGCCTTCTTCTTCATTCTAGAGAGGTAGCCACTCACCTCTGTTTGATGGAGAAGCACCTTGATTATCAAGGCAGTTGCTTTTTTCTACATTTTGATAGTTGTTCACAGTTCTGCCTTCCAAGAGCAATGCAGAACAGGTCTATCACAGCTCCAACATGACAGAACGTACACAGGCACTTTAAAGGCCACAATACTCTCCACCATGAGCCTCCTTTTATCCTGTCTAAATAGCCCTGGCTCTATTAAGCGTTCCCCACATGGTGTTTGTAATCCCCAGATCCCTCTCACTTGCTTATAAGCAGCCCTTTGAAATGGTGCTGGAACACTGTGTCCCAGATCTGAGCAGGGCTAGAAACAGTGCTGAGACACCTTCCTTGGTCAGGAGTTCACAGTCCATTAGCACAGTCGGAACTGTTACTATAGTCAGAAGAAATGGCATCTCATCTTACTCGTTTTCAAGTTCATGGACAACTAAGCATCCAAGGTGATGCTTTGCCACCGCCTTCCCCCCCCTCCCCGAACACACACACACATACACACACGAAATACTGGGTAACATGTCTCTTCCATTCCATGAATAAATATAAGTTTTGAAAGCTAAATTCAGGACGAATCTTGCTTATTATTTCATCCCAGCATCCTACTCTTTGGTACACTTTATTCCATCCCTATGGTAAGAGCTACTTCTCCCAACTTGTATAACTAAATAATTACTTATTCTATTATTTAGCTATACCTTATATATATTCACAGGGATCATAGGTGAACATGAATATGACAAAAAGTTAGGTCACTATGGACTATCCTGATTAACATGTCCTTTGGGTGTGGCTCCAATAGTTGCAGCTCTGTGAGGGAGCTACATCAAATACTTGTTTCTAAGACTTAAGACATATAAAAACTACAGCAATGATCTAAAATAATTGTTTTCAACCTTTTTTTTTAAATCTCATGGCACCCTTGAACTTATTGTTAAACTTGCATGGCATACTTATATTATGTTCATCAAAAATAAAAAGAAGAGTAAAAAAAAAAAGGATACATTGACTGTGCTTTGAACTACTTTTGAAAATAATTTAATTAATAGTCTTCAATTTTTCTCCTCAACACACCTAAGATGTTCTCAGGGTATACCTTTAGACCATAGGATGAGTAAACTTTTAAGCTAGATCCATAAGCCCCTTAGGTTTACTTCTATCTTCCATATCACCACTGATGACACTGTTTTCAAACTTTCAGCTGCTGCATAAAATGAATCACTTTCCCCCACCCTCTATTTCTCTCCTGTCCCTTCAGCCTCTGTTTACAGCTGCCTTTCAGCTTTCCCCTGCTACCTGGTCTTGAAATCAATACCACACCTTTTAGATTTTTGGTATGACAGTACCCTACTTTGAGGGTATCAATTTCTATTTCCATTGGCAAATACTACATAGCAAACTACCCAAAACCTAATGGCTTAAAGCACTAATAACTTTATTCTGTCTCATGAATATTGTATAGGTCAGCTGGGGGCTGGCTGTGGCATTCTTGTGCTGGTCCCTTTTGGGGTCTTTCACATGATTATGTTTAAATGAGGGGAGACTGTGCTATCAAAAATGGGTCTCTCACCCATGTGCCCAGGGCCTTGGTGTCCTTCATGTGGCCTCTCTGTCCGTGTAGTGTCTCATTGTCCAAGGCCCTCCATGTGGCTTCTTTCTGTAGCAGGGTCATTGGAACTTCTTATGTGGTAGTCCAGAGCTCCAAAAGAATGAGGCCTGAAAATGACATAGCACACACACACACACACACACACACAAAATGACATAGCACAGCATCATTTCTGTGCAAGCTGCAGAGTGAGCCCGACTCAGTGTGGAGGGGAAGTGCACAAGGGCATGGAAACCTGCAGGATAATGTATGTATTTTAGCATGTAGAAATGCTTTTGTATCTTGCAATATACACTTAGCAGCAATGAGAGAGAGAGGGAGAGAAAGTAAAGAGAAAAATGAATGCCTGATAATTATTTTTAAAGTACTGAATTTTTACTTCTCAGAAAGATGATAATAAACATATTATTTGCACAAGTATAAGAAAAAAATTTACCTTCTTCTCTCACAAGATTAACATTACATGTTATTCTACCAAAATTCTATTCCTAATGGAAAACACTTTTATTCTCCAGAAACAAGAAGAACCATGCCAAGCATATATATAGTGCTTATGGTTTACACGCTTTGCTTGTCACATCATAACAAGACACAAATTCTTCCCAGTGACTTCCTGTCTCCTCTTCCACATCGTTTCCCAGAAACCAGCCTTGCTATTATTAAGAGTAGATTTATTCTTTGGACTTTGTTTTCCCAAATGCAATTCTAGTCCACCTCCTTGACATGTGTGATCACACTTTACGCCAGACTCAATTTGCATCTCTTCATGACCTAATGTAAATGTCTGTGATGACTCCAAGCCCCAAATTAACGGGGACCATTCAGGATGGCTAGAGTATTTTTTAGTGCAAGCGTTCAGATGAAGTCTCAGATGGCCGTTACCAAGGGTACTTTGAATGACATTTTCTCTTGCTTTCTTCTTCCATCAGCGGAACATGATGCCAGCTACAAAAATGAGTAAAATAGCCTTCCAGAAAGCCTCCCTGCCCTGCTTTGAAATGTTGGCTTAAGAAGCTTGAAAGAAATTATATGTTACATTGTGCTTTCATTCTTCTGTCAACTACAGCATGGAAAGAACTTATCACCCTCCTCATCAGTGTTTGAAGGCTGGCATCTTTTGTTGAGAGACTCAAAAAGGTAGATAGAGGAATTCTAACCCATAATTTGGTGCCAATGTAATGGAATTGGACATGTAGCCACATAATAACTGCATGTTTCAGCAGATTACTTTGTAATATATTTTAATTATCGAGTTAGTTTAAACATAATTACCACATTACCTGACATTCTCAGATCTCCTTATAGTCCTCCAGAAAATAAAATAATGTAATCTTTTTGTCATTAGAATTCGTTTGTTATTGTGTTGGTATCTCTGGCAGGCAGCTAAAGTGTAGCCTAATGCCGGCCGTGCTATCTGCAGCACTATCAGGAAATAGCATGCGTCCACACTGTAATTAATGGGTAAAATCCTGGATGACAACTCAATTTTCAAGAATGAAAAGCATGCTCATCATAAGAAAATCCCACGAAACCTCCACAGTGTCTCAGACTTTGTCCCCACAGAGTAGGGTTTCACTTTGAAAATGTGACTTCCCCATGCCGTCTTTGTGTTTGCCACCTGTCTGTTAAAACTCTCTCACATTCAAAAAGAGCTTGACAAGAATATTATATAAGAAGAAGGCTTCCCAACTGAGACCTGGCTTGTCAAAAGTACCTTGTTTTTCCACATGTGATTATAAAGCAGCATTTAGCATAAAAGATTGAAGTTTAGAGGCTCTACTCAAATTACTAGAGTCAGCAGACTGCTATAATCCAATTTCACCTTCATTGTGGTCCCATTAGACATCTCCTAGAATAGCATGATTTAAGACTCAAAATACATTTTTTCTTCTCTGAAAGACTTTGTGAAAGTTGAAGACTCAAATTTTCTTTTATTGCTGTTTGTGTTAAATAGTATCCATTGCTCACTCTTTAGGAGAATTCATCATAACAATGGAGGGTTTCTAGATGTTTGGCTTAAACAGCGTTTCTCTTGTTGGCCAGTTCAATTGGTGCGAGGATGAAATTAATGAGACGAGAGCTTTCTACAAACTGTGTCTGGATATGTCAGATCCTTGCTGCAACACGGCCACAGATGGCACTCGCTGCAGCCAGCAATCTCATGCTTCTGTGTGTGGTCACTAGGAACTGGGAAAATGAGAGAAATCAGCATAAATTTTTCACCTGTACTAGAAAAAAAAATCCCCTCTGCTTATTTATGTTAAGACATGGTGTCCCCTATCTGTGCAAATGGCACTAGAAAGGTATTGAATAATGTAAAGATGGTGTGTGTCGCCACAGTGAAGTCAGCATTACACCACATCGTCGGCTACTCGGCCAGATTTTATACAGTGCATATCTAAAAGAAACTAGAATTATAATAAATAATGGTTTCTGACATGTGCATCTAAATTAGAAAATTCTTTTAGGAAATCACCATCAGATTTTGTTTCTTTTTTCAAATTCATATAAGAGTACATACAATTAGGTTACACAGTTTGCTAGAGTTTTGATTAGTATCAGTAATTATCACCCCTGAAGGTAAAGCAAAGGCTCCTCTTGAGAGAACAAGGTTGATTGATAGTCTGCCAGATGCATTTTTAAAAACTCTCAAAAGCAGGCATGTGTGGAGATTTCATCTCTTTCCATATCACCATTTTGGACAAAGATTACACTATTCTCCAGGGCCAGCAAAGCTGTGAAGTAGGTACCTATCTCTGTCCGGTTTATGTGGCTGTAAAAGAATACCACAGATTGGCAAATTCATAGAAAAAAAAAAAGGAATTTATTTTTCACAGTGTGAGAGGCTGAGAAGTCCAAGATTAAGGGCCCGTATCTGGTGAAGGACTTCTTGCTGTGTTAAAACACGCCAGGCAGCAACCCATGATGAGAAAGTGTCCCTGGAAAAGAGAATGCAGAAGGGGGCCTAACTCATCCTATTATCAGAAAAGCACTCCTGCCATGATGGCATGAGTCCATTCATGAGGATAGAGACTTCATAGTTTAATCTCCTCTTACAGGTCCCACCTCTCATCACTGGTGCATTGGGAATAAAGTTTCCAATTTATAAACTTGGGAGAAATGTTCAAACCATAGCAGCATGTTTGAATTTTTTGCTTCTGTCCTACAAGCATTTCTAGTCCTTTTTTTTGAGAATTTTTGCATCTATGTTCAGAGAGACTTGTAATTTTATTTTGTTGTGTTCTTGTCTGGCTTTGTTATTAGGTTAATGCTGATACAAATCAGTTTGGAAGTATAATTTTCTGGACTAGTTTGAGAAGAATTGGCAATGTAAAGTTCTTATATGTCTGGTAGAATTTAGCAGTGATTCTATCAGGTTCTAAGCTTTTCTCTGATGGAATTTTTTTATTATTTTATTAATGATCTATTTCTTCTCCTCATCTGAGTCTGTTCAGATTTTATATTTCTTCATAATTTAATCTTGATAGGTTATATGTATCCACGTAATTGTCCATTTCTTCTAAGTTAAGCAATTTGTTTTTGTGCAAATGCTCATCATAGTCATTTATCATCCTTTGCATTTGTGCGGTATTGATTGTAATGCGTCCTTTATCATCTCCAGATTTATTTTAGTCTCTCTCTTTTTCCCCCGATGTAACTTAAAGGTTTGTTTATTTTTTTGGTTTTTACAAAACAAATTGTTTAGTTGATATTTTGCATTGTTTTTCTAGTCTATTTTTTTTTTTTTTGCTCTGATTTTTGTTATTTTCTTTCTTCTATTTGGCAAATATTTCATGTGCACTTGAGAAGAATGTATATTCTATTCTTGGGTGGAATGTTCTGTAGATGACTGCTGCCAGGTCTAGTTGGCTAAACAAGACTTAAGACTTAAGTGTTTCCTAAGTCTTCTGTTTTCTTCATAGTCTTCTAATTGTTTTGTTCATTAATGATAGAAGGCCTCTACTTATCGTAGTTAAACTTTCTAATATTTCTCTCTTCATTTTTGTCATTTTTTGCTACACATACTTTGATGTTCTGTTATTAGATACATATATATGTTTATAGTTGTCATAGCTTCTTCATATTTTGACTATCGGATCTTATAAAATATTCCTACTTATCTTTCATGACATTAAATGTTTTTCTGAGGGAGAAAACATGTCACTGATTAAGAGAGGTCATGGCAGCCAGTAATGAGCAGAACTGACAAAAACATTGCAAAAATTTGTCAAACTGTGCATCGAAATCATCAGCTAACTGTGAGAAGCATAGCAGACCAAATAAACATTAATACAGAGTCAGGAAAGTCTTAACTGAAAATCTTGGCATGAAAAAGACGGGTGCAAAAATCATCCTGAAGGAGCTCACTGATAAACAAAAGCAAAAAGCTTACACAGCACTGACTATGAGGGAGTTTTTAGCCAGCAAACAAATAACTGTATTGGAACACCCTCCTTATTCATCTGATATGGCCCCCAATGACTATTTCTTTACCTCAAGATAAAGAAAATATTGAATGAAAGACATTTTGATGACACTCAGGACATCAAGGGTAATATGATGACAGCTGTCGGAATGGCCATTTCAGAAAAAAAGTTTCAAACTTGCTTAGAAGGATGAACTAGGAGCTGGTGTTGGTGCATAGCTTCCCAATAGGAGTAGTTCAAAGGTGACCACAGTGATATTCAGCAATCTGGTACGCAGCACTTTTTCTAGGATGGGTTTGTGAAGTTAATGGTCAGGTCTCGTGTTTATTGCTCTTGCACTATTAATTTTGTCTTACATATTGTAAAGCCATATTTTTGAAGATATATAAACCCACAATGTTTTATCAATATATAGTAACACTGTACGCCTCTAATAAATATTTTTGCATACAGGACTATTTTGTATAGACTTATTATACATATCTGTTTGGTAATAGTTGCATGACTCATCTTTTCCAACTGCCTTTATTCTTTCTTGCATTATGTTTTAGATAATGTTGCCACACATTTATCATATCACTAAGCTTTTTAAAAAGGATTTGTTGTGATAATCTTTATCTTTCACACAAAGAATACTAATCATCCATATTTAATGTAATTACTTATCTATTTGAGATTAAATTTACCGTGATACTGCATATTTTCTATTTGCGTCATACTTTCTAAGTCATTTGCTTCTGCTTTGTTCATTTTCAAAGTTGTAAAAGCCTCATATCATTCCATTTCCCACTATTAGTTTGATTGCTTCAAAGTTTTGGTCTATTCCTTTAGTAATCACCCTAGATATTACAGTATGTGTTCTTGACATATCAAAATCACAAATTAGTGATTAATTTTATCATAATCCCAGATAATGTAAAAATTTTAGGACTTTTTTTTTTTTTTTTTTTTTTTTTAACTCTGTTGCCCTTGGTAGAGTACTGTGGCGTCACAGCAACCTCAAACTCTGGGACTTAAACGATTCTCTTGCCTCAGCCTCCTGAGTAGCTGAGACTACAGGCACTCGCCACAAGGCCCCATAGCTATTTTGTGGTTGTTGCAGTTTCCACTGCTGTTTTAGCTGGCCAGGGGTGGGTTGGAACCTGCCACCCTTGGTATATGGTGCCGGTGCCCTACCCACTGAGCCACAGGATATTTTAGGATATTTTAAAGACCTTTTTCATCAAGTCACTTTAAATGCTATTTTTGTGTATATTTGATTTAAATATTTAAGTAGTCAATATTCCTTTGAACTCCCACACATTTTTATATTAAACATTTTACTGATCTCATTCTTTTATACACCTGGCCTTTCATTAGAAATTATTTTCCAGGAGGCGCCTGTGGCTCAAAGAGTAGGGCACTAGCCCCATATACCTGAGGTGGTGGGTTCAAGCCCAGCCCCAGCCAAAAACTGCAAAAAAAAGAAAAAACTAAATTATTTTCCTTCCACTTGAAAAAAAACTTTTGCAAACTTTCTTCAGTATGGATCTGCTGACAGCAACCTTCTTAGTTTTTATTTGTCAAAAATGTCTTTATTTCCTTTTTTGTGTAGATAGTTTTTTTGATGTTGTTACATGATTCCTGGTTGGTGTATTTTTAAGGGCATTTGGCTAGCCAGTTCTCAGATTAAGTTTTCCTACTTTAAATATCATAGATCTTCTTTTACCTTGGCGGCTCATATGAAAATTTGCTTTAAGTTTGGTTTAAGACCAATTCCTTGTAATGTGTATAGGTCTAGATTTCTTTACACTTATTATTATTTTGAGCTTTCAAAGTTGTGGGTTGATGCATTTCCCTGTTTCTAGAAGGTTATTGCTTCAAATGTCTTCTTTCATTTTTTCTTCCCTTTTCCTGGGACTTTGATTAAATTATGTTAAACCTTATCAGGTTATTATTTTTCATGTAGATTTAAAACCTATATTAAAATTCATGTTTTCCATAGTTTTAAATTTTTTATTTTCTTTAACATTTATTAAGTTCTTGTTTGCTGCTTCCTGCATTTGGATAATCTGCCCCCCATACCCTAGTTTTGTTCTTGATTATCAATGTCCATATTTTCTCTTGATTATCATACAGTTTTCCCTTTCTTAGATGTATTGGTGTTTACTAGGTCTCGGACAATGGTGTGTATGAAATAGCTGTGGAGACTGAATAGGATGTTATTTTCCCCTGAAGAGGGTTTATTCTTTCTTCTGTTAGGCAGATAGTGGGAAGGGATGATGACAAGTCAATCAGAATTTAAGTGGGGTCAGGGTTGGGTTTCAGCTTTAGTTACAATCCTTTTACCACCTTTTTCAAATATCTCAAGTTCAAGACCTATCACTTTGCCTTTTCCATTTGTGACAGACCCTCTTATGTTTTTGTTTAAGAGTTTGGTGGTTCTGCCTCTTTTTCACCATCAATTATTTGTTCTTTGGAAAGTCAAAGATTAGCTGTTTAGCATTCTTCCTCAAACAAATTGGAAATACAGTGACTATCATGAAGGGGAATTTTACCTTGTACTTGTTTTCTATTGTGTAACTTTGTCTCCCAAACGCAGACAGACTTCAGATTTAATTCCTGAGACTTTCCGCCTTAGTCTATGTGAAAGTTTTGAGGTACTCAAAACTCAAGGGATGTAAAATGCGCATGGACAATAACAAATGACACCCTCCCAGCAACACTGATGAGCCGAGCGGACTGAAACTTGCACAGTTGTATCAGAAAAGATGCTATCAACTGTGTTTCTTAGAAGTGAAATAATGGGCCATAATACAGTCCTTCTTTAAACTTGCAATGTATGCTTAATCCATCTCAAAAATCAACAAATTCCTATAATAAAAACTGGTCATGTTTTGGAGCATATTTATATTTTGATGTGTGAGTGTCAGTATATGTGGCTGTCAAAGGCACTGGTTTCCCTTTGCCCTAAGAGAGTTCTGTCCTCTATGGCAAGCCTAATCCTGAACCCATGCACAGAGTCAGCACCTGTCCCTAGAGGAAAATGGTAGCCCATCTCCTCTCACTTAGGAAGAACTCTGCATTTTCTGAAATGCTTATCTACTTAGTCTTCTTTGTTTCCACATCATTCCATTGTTGGAGTGTGAATGCTAACTTGTCACTCTCTGCTATGTCCTCCTTGATGAAGTCAGGGAAAGTGGCATATTCATGTTAGAAACCCATCTAGAAGTTACTTGAGTAAGGAGGTATTTGCAGACACAGGAGGCCACCCTGTTGCTTCTTAATTCATCCCATACACTGCTCTGGAAGAAATGCTAATCTTAAAATACTTTAAAATGTACCTCTGCATAAATGCACATAATCTAAAGAAATTAAGTTAAAATTCATGTTGCATATTCACCAAAATGATTCAGAATAAATACAAAATTATTTTCTTCATTTGGTTAAGGATTTTAAGGGCCTACTTTACTCAGACCCTCAGACTCATGTTTGATCTTTTGAAGCTGATGGATCATACATCCATTACTCCTTTACACAAAGGATTTGCCATACCTGGGAGCTGTCATCTTATAAAGAGGAATGGCAAAGATGAATGGTATATAGTTATAACTCATTCAGAGAATACTGTGCTTTAAATGGTTGAGTCAAGTGGAAGTCCTTGAGCTACTTAAAGTTTCAAGTAAGATTTAAACATTTTTTGATAGGCCAAATTCTCCCCTATTTCTTCATTAATGATTTCAAAAATTCCTATGGCAACCAATACTGTAATTAATTTAGAAAATTCTAATTTTAGAAGATAATCTCTCATTAACATATGACAACAAAAGAATGTGTAACTATAGGAAAACAAGTAAAAAAGGGCTAGGACATTACATGGAAGAGTATTAAATGAAGGTTTTTCTCTGATTTCACTTGGAAAGCAAAACTATTATGAAATGCAAGTTAGGTCTCATTCACATTGAACATTTAAAAAATATATTAAGAGGGTATAAATGTTCTTGGTTACCTAGATCACTTTAGCAATTCTTAGCTCATAGCTATTTATATGACCATCACCCAAATAGTGTTCACTGTACTTATTTGGTAGGGTTTTGCCCTTCCTTCTGGCCCCTCTCTCCACTTGATTTCCACTGAGTTTTAGTCAGTGCACATGTGTGCTCATCAGTTAGTTTCAATTTAATAATGAGTATATGTAGTGTTTGTTTATCTGCTCTTTGGACCCTTCACTTAGAATAATGGTCTCCGGTTCTATCCAAATTTTTGCAAAAGGCATTAGTTAATCCTTTTTATGACTGAGTAGTACTCTATGGTATACATATACTACATTTTATTAATCCACTCATACACTGATTGGCACTTGGGTTGATTCCCTATCTTTGTAATTGTGAATTATGCTACAATAAACATTTTAGTGCAGGTGTCTTTTTGATAGAAATATTTATTTTCTTTGGGTAGATACCCAGTAGTGAGATTGTTGGATTGAGTGTTAAGTCTACTTTTTAGTTCTTTGAAAAGTCCCCATACCTTTTCCCATAGATTGAACATTTTTAAACATTAAAAGACATATTCCTCAGTTCTCCTTAGAAATAGAGTCCTCACCTACAAAAAAATTCTATGTATAGTATATATCTTAGATTAGAAATATGCTTCAAAATTATACGCAAATATTTCTAAAAATCATTATCACATTATTAGATATTATCCTTAGATGCAGATATAATTCTTTGATTCTACACAAATTTATTCAACTGACTAAAAGCAAGAAACCCCTTTCTATGTTCTTTCAAACATAGAAACCCCTAGCAGGCTGGAGAAAAGAAATAACAGAAATTCAAACTTATAAAATACTTCATTTGTGGACAATCTACCAAACATCTAGCCCCATTCCCTTTAAACTCTGAATAAACAAATGAGGTCAAATAAGGTCTGTAACTCATCCTAGAAAAAGTGGTACATACCTCATTGCTGGATATCGCTATGATCATCTTCCACATACTCCCCTTGGACAGCTGGTAACTGTAGTGATATTTAGTAATGAAGTTAGTAACACTTCTTCTAGGATGAGTTCATGAACTTAATTGTCCCACCTTTCATTTAGTCTTTTTTAAAAATCCTTATACTAAATTCACACAAAATAGATATTTCAAAAGACTGTCATAATATTTAATTTTTAATTTTTCCTTCAAATTCTTTATTTCTTCCAAATTGGAGCCTTCTTAATTTTTTCCACTATCATAACTTCAAAGTCAGAATCTATGCTAATCACTAAAATTTTTCAAGTTCCTGAAACATCAATAAAGAAATGTATGTCATACTTCCTAATCTAAAGGAATTATAATCTACCTAACAAGCAAAAGATGTAATAAGGTAACAATATTGTAAAATGGAAGGTGTCCTGTGTATACACAAGCATATTTTAAAGAAAACTGTTTAGTGATAGAAATAAGAGATAGCAAAAAAAGGGAAATACAATTTTTAATTTTATTATTATTATTATTATTATTATTGCTTTGAGACGGAGTCTCACTTACTTGCCCTGGGTAGACTATCACAGTGCCATAGCTCACAGCAACCTCAAACTCTTAGGCTCAAGTGACCCTCTTGCATCAGCTTCCTGAATAGCTGTAACTACAGGTGTCTGCCACAATGCTGGACTAGATTTTTAGAGACAGGGTCTCATTCTTGCTCAGGCTGGTCTTGAACTCCTAAGATCAAGCAATGCACTCATCTTGGCCTCCCAAAGTGCTAGAATTACAGGTGTGAGCCACCTTTCCTGGGCTAAGGAGACACAACTTTTAACTTCCAGGTGGATCATGGATCATAGCAACTTCTGCTTAAAGACTTCTGTGGGAGCTCCAATTAAGCAATAACATGATCTGTCTTCACTAAGAGCTAATAGTGGTCAGACTGGCAGATTTCATGACCCTAGCCATCCAATGAAGAGGCCTATCCACCAAGAATGAAGATCACAGGAGCTATATTCATTATGCAGGTAGGAGCTATTCATTTTATCCAGAATCTTCCCACAGTCAAGGCTGCCCTGATAGTTTCAGGGATTTTGTGTCTAAAAAATAATTTCACTAAGGAGTACTAATTTATTTTGTTTTGTTTTGTTTCTTTTAATAGAAACCCAAGCCTACATTCAAACATCCTTACTCTATGCTTCTTAAAGTAAATCATATACATCACTTAGACAGAGGCCCAGACTTATGAGCTAGTCATTCACACTCAATACCAGAGGATTTCCATAGTCATATTTATCATCACAAAATAATTTAGGAATTAAATAGTCTAAAGTTTGAAATACATCAAATCTCAGTTGCTGTGAGATGTAATACAATTTGGGCAGCTTGTTATTCTCTGAGTTGTATCGCTATTGTTAGAAGTATAGGTAGTAGATGATGAAATGTTTGAGGACTTTATTAGAATATTTTCTTTAATTAAATAAAGTGATCACCATGCCACTTTCTGTATAGACTAAGATTGTGACCAGACATAGAACCTGAGAGGAAAAAGAAGCAATCTCTTTGTGTACTAAGTTTGGCAATTGGCTATAATCCTGTGCCAGTGCACAGACTGCTTCTTTGAACATAATTGATTAAATAATCCAACTGTGGCTCTTATTTTTACACCTTATGTCACTCTGATTTAGAAGTGTGTAGACATGGCTATGATTTGACTTAAGTGTCAAGCAAAAATCTGTGTCTTGTTTTATAAGCTAAGCCTTTTACAGTTGATGAGTGATCACAAAAGAAGAAAAGCTGTAAGACCAGGAGCCTTGTATTAAATAAAATTACACATATACATACATGTGCCTGTCTCTCCGTTTTATTCATTCTATTTGACATACATCACCTCCCGCTTCTACCCAAAGTTGACTCACTCTTGCAAATATTTTAAGACATCAAAAACTAATTCCTAGTTTTAGATTGGCTAAACTCTGTAACAAACAAGCCTGATATCACAGTGTCTTGACATTGTAGTAATCACTCATTTTTCATTCACAGAATATCTAATGCAGATATTCCAGCTTAAGTGTCATTACTGGAGACTCCACCATGCTCTGGCTCAGCCAGTTGGGCTACTTCCATCTGTGGCTCTTCCATCCCCTGAAACCTGGGGTTCTGTAGGGCTGTGGAGTCCTCTGCTAGGTCTTCAGTATCTGTCCATCAATGATCAGAGAGACATTTGGCAGGAGAAACTGCCCTGAAAATGCACACATCACCACTGTGCCACCAGCCAGATCTCAGATGGAGGTTCAATTTAGCTATGTGTCCAGGAAGAAAAGGAAGTGATCCAGTGAACACAGCACAAATTTCAGTACTAGTAATTTAATATTGTTCACTTGCAGATGAAAATATTTTCAGTGCTACTTTTCTTAAGATGCCTCTCAAGATTCCTCATCATATCATTAATTTTCATTCAAATCAAAAATTTTTAAAGTGTTTAATAAAATCCTTTCCTGTGAAAAGTAGTACAGCAGGGATCGGTGATTATTAAGGCATAGTTTTTCTCCTGAAGAAAGAACTCATTTCTCTTTCAAATGAAGAGGTCTAAATGTATGAGAAGTAAAAGTTAACTCTCAATGCCAGATATTAATAAATAAATAAATTTACAAGAGAAAATAAGACTAACTGCGAAGTGAAGTGATCACTCTAGGCAGCAAGAAAAGTGAATTCAGAGATAAGACACACTGAGGTGAATGGAGCCAGGACATCTTCATGGCAACAGACTAGAGACAGGGCATGGGGTCTCAGTCTATAATCCTAGCACTCTGGGAAACCAAGGCAAGTGGATAGCTGGAGCTGAGGAGTTGGACACCAGCCCGAGCAAGAGTGACACATGCTTTACTAAAAACGGAAAAACTAACTGGGTATTGTGGTGGGCACTTATAGTCCCAGCTATTTGAGAGGCTGTAGCACGAGGATTGCTTGAGCCCAGGAGTTTGAGGTTGCTGTGAGGGCTGGCCCCATGCTATTCTACTTAGAGCAACAGAGTGAGACACTGCCTCAAATTAAAAAGAAAAAAAAATTAACTCTTACTGTTTTGCTTAATTTCCACAAATTTGGGAGAGGATGGGAGTAGAGTAGAAATTGGGATAACATTTTGGGAATTTTAG
>CAUYQV010115192.1:0-11026 GCA_963574575.1 Galagoides demidoff
GGGAAAGACTCCCTATTTAATAAATGGTGCTGGGAGAACTGGATATCCACACATAAAAAAATGAAACTGGACTCACACCTTTCTCCCCTCACAAAAATTGATTCAAGATGGACAAAGGACTTAAATTTAAGGCATGAAACAATAAAAATCCTCAAAGAAAGCATAGGAAAAACACTGGAAGATCTCAGCCAGGGGGAAGACTTCATGAAGAAGACTGTTGTGTTGGGGGGCCCCCATGGCTCAAAGGAGTAGGGTGCCGGCCCCATATACTAGAGGTGGTGGGTTAAAACCCAGCCCTGGCAAAAAAGAAAAAAAAAAAAAAAGATGAAGACTGCTGTGGCAATTGCAACAGCAATGAAAATAAACAAATGGGACTTAATTAAACTGAAAAGCTTCTGTATAGCTAGGAGACAACCAAAGCAAATAGATAATCTACACAATGGGAAAGGATATTTGCATATTTTGAATCAGACAAAAGCCTGATAACTAGGATCTATAGAGAACTCAAATTAATCCACATGAAAAAAAAGCCAACAATCTCATGTATCAATGGACAAGTGAGATGAATAGAACCTTCTCTAAGGAAGACAGACGAATGGCTAACATATGAAAACTGCTCATCATCCCTAATTATTAGAAAAGTTTAAATCAAAACCACCCTGATATACCATCTAACCCCAGAGAGAATGACCCACATCACAAAATCTCAAAACTGCAGATGTTGGCGTAGATGTGGAGAGAAGCGAACACTTTTACACTGCTGGTGGGAATGCAAACTAATACAACCTTTTTGGCAGGAAGTATGGAGAACCCTCCAAGAACTCAAGCTAGACCTCCCATTTGATCCTGCAATCCCATTACCGGGCATCTACCCAGAAGGAAAAAAATCCTTTTATTAGAAGGACATGTGCACTAGACTGTTCATTATAGCTCAATTTATAATCACCAAAATGTGGAAACAGCCTAAATGCCCACCAACCCAGGAATGGACTGGCAAGCTGTAGTATACGTACACCATGGAATACTATTCAGCTGTTAAGAAAATGGAGACTTTACAGCCTTTGTATTAACCTGGATGGCAGTAGAACACATTATTCTTAGTAAAGCATCACAAGAATGGAGAAGCATCAATCTTATGTACACAATTTTCATGAAATTTTCAATTTCATGTCATTTATTAAAATGACAGTGAATTACACAGCGGAGGTGTGGGAAGGGGAGAGAGGAGAGATAAAGAAGGGGTGGGTAGGGGAAATGAGGAAGAGGTGGGAGAAAGGAAGAGCAGAGAGAGGGAAGGAGGGAGGTGGGTGGGGTCTTGGTGTGTAACACACCTTTTGGGGGCAAGACACAAGAGGGATTTTACCTAACAAATGCATTCAGTGGAACCTGGTTTCTTGTACCCTCAATGAATCCCCAACAATAAAAAAAAAAATAATAGGGCAAGGCTCGGCGCCTGTGGCTCAAGCAGCTAAGGCACCAGCCACATACACCTGAGCTGGCGGGTTCAAATCCAGCCTGGGCCTACCAAACAATGATGATGGCTGCAACCAAAAAAAAAAAGCCAGGTGTTGTGGCGGGGGCCTGTAGTCCCAGCTACTTGGGAGGTGGAGGCAGAAGACTCGTTTAAGCCCAGGAGTTGGAGGTTGCTGTGACCTGTGATACAATGGCACTCTACCCAGGGAGACAGCTTGAGGCTCTGTTTCAAAAGAAAATAATAATAATAATAATAATAATAATAATAATAATAATAATAGTATTAGGGCGGTGCCTGTGGCTCAAAGGAGTAGGGCACCAGCCCCATATACGGGAGATGGTCGGTTCAAACCTGGCCCCAGCCAAAAACTTCAATAATAATAATAATAAAGGAGTGGTACAATCTTTAGGATCTAGACTAATAGATCTCAAAGCCTACTTGACTATAACAAAATCTACATGTCCAAAATCAAACATCATAATTGTCCTCTAAATCAGGTCTACTTATACCATTCTCTATCTCAGGAAAACAATCACTATCCAGTAAGTTATACAAGCTAAAACCAAACCAAATCAAACTAACTCAAAGCTCAGGAGCCATTCTTGACATCTTTTGCTTTCTACCTATATCCAATCCAACATCTTTATTTATTTATTTAGAGATAGAGTCTCACTTTGTCACCCTCATTAGAGTGCCATAGCATCATAGCTCACAGCAACTTCAAAATTTTGGCTTAAGTGCTTCTCTTATCTCAGCCTCCCAAGTAGTGGGACTGCAGGCACCCACCGCAATGCCTGGGTATTTTTTTTTTTTTTTTTTTTTTTTTTAGAGACGGGTTTTGCTCTTGCTCAGGCTGGTCTCGAACCTGTGAGCTCAGGCAATCCACCCACCTCGGCCTCCCAGAGTGCTGGGATTACAAGCACGAGCCACCGCAATCCAACATCTTTAAATATAGTATGGAAAGTCCTATCAGTTTTATTTTCTAAACTTCCATCACAACAGGTAATAGTTTCTATCTCTATTGCCACCACCTTAGGACAAACTCTTATCATCTTTCTCCTGAACTATTCACCCTGATTGATCTACCTATATTTAATTAGCTTCTCACTTAAGCTAGAGAAATTTTTAAAAAGTCTTAAATCAGCCAACACATAAATTCTCTTAATAGCTTCCTACATTTTTAAAAATAAAGAGTAAGAATTTGAACATGGTCTGTACCTACATGTTTAAGCTCTCTAGTGCAGTTGTATAGTATACTTCCTTTTACTTCCACCACTATAGTCATACTGGACTTGTTTTTATTTTTAAGAGAGAGATAAGTGTTAGGTAATTGCCCCAGAAAAGCCCCTCCTCCAAAAAGTCCTTTTCCCAGAAAGCCCATCTCCCAGTCGCAAAAACTTACCTCATTACCCTCTAAAAGTTAAAACTTATGACCTGCCCCTAACAGCTCTTCATTGGTTATTCTACCATTCCATCATCATTCTAAGCCTTCCCTTAACTGAACCTATATAAGGACACGCTTTCTTTTATTCTTTCTCTTCTTTTTTCCTTGGTGCTGCTCTGTAGTCTCCCTCCCCCACCAATAAAACCTTTCATACAAGCCTTGGTGGTCTGTGAAATCTCTGTCGGTGGGTGCCTTCCTTTCAATAAAGGTCTTGCTCTGTTGCCTAGGCTGGAGTGAACTGGCACCACATAGCTCACTGCAACCTCGAACTCTTGGGCTCAAGTGATCCTCCTGCCTCTCAAAGTGCTAAGATTATAGTTTTGAGTCACTACTGGCCTTTTTTAAGCCCCTGGTGCCCATTTTGTTACTTCTATATTATACATAGTGCACATGTAATATCCCTACTTGTCCTCCTTTAACTCTTAGACTACAATTTTGCTATTTGGTGGGTATATTTTGATAAACAAAAGGAAGATCACTTGAGCCCAAGAGTTTGAGGATGCAATGAGCTATGATGGTGCCACTTTACTCCAGCCTAGGAAACAGAGCAAGACTCTTGCCTCTCTCTTAAAAAAAAGTCCAGTATGACTACAGCAGGGGGAGTAAGAGGAAGCATACTGTATGACAAATCTCTAGAGAGCCACGAGAGTCTGCCCTCATGGCTAAAGGCAGCTTTATGATTGAGTGGGAAAAAGTGGTAGAAACAGAAAACCAGTAAGCAAACAACATAAATTTTGAAAAGTGTTATGAAGCAAAAGAACAGAGTACATGAAAAAGGGAATAATGCAAAGGAAGGAAACCTACCAGGAGGTTATAGAAGGGTTCATTTAATGGGTATTTGAACCAAACCCTCAAAGATAAAAAAGGAAGTCATTACTTTAACCAGGCCATAAATGAGGAAAAACATTATTGCTGTAGGTTTCATGTGCCAAGAGAACAAAAATTTGAAATTTGAACATAATTCAAGATGAAAATAGGCCTGGCACCTGTAGCTCAGCGGCTAGGGCGCCAGTCACATACACCAGAACTGGCAGGTTCGAACTCAACCCAGACCTGCCAAACGACAACTACAACCAAAAAATAGCCACGCGTTATGGCTGTAGTCCCAGCTACTTGGGAGGTTGAGGCAAGAGAATCGCTTAAGCCCAAGAGTTTGAGGTTTACTGTAAGCTGTGATACCACAGCACCCTACCGAGGGTGACATACTGAGACCCTGTCTCAAAAAAAAAAAAAACAAAACAAAACATGAAAACAGTTAAGGAATGAAGCACTTTGAAAAAGAAAAAGGATTTATCTATTCACTGTTTCTTGGAGTTCACTTGGTAAAAGAGTAAGACCATCTTACAAAAAAGGCGTATGGAACGGAGTAGAAGGATGCTGAGACAGGAAATGATCAGTAAACAGGGAGTGGGAGCACCTGCCAGTAACCTAACAAACAAGAGTTTATGGATAGTTGTATTTATAAGGGTTATATAACCAATGAGTCAGCAAAAAGTCAGGTGTCAAAGGACCTTTTCTGTGGCGGCTCTAAGCAGCTAGGAAAGTTGGCTCTCCCTACTGGTGAGAAGAGGGGCCCAAGAACAAGATCCAAGCTAAGCTAATAAAGCACAGTTGCATACCTTCCAGCAATCCTAAATTAGGATGACAAAGAGTAAACCTTCATGCTTAGGAAAACATGAGAAATAGGATCCAACTTAAAGCAAGGTGATTCTGGTAGGATTTCATGGATCTATAATGTGATGCCCATTTCTTTAATTTGTAAAAAAAAAAAAAAAAAGCTTATTATTATTTGGCCTAAGTCAGAAGAAGTATAATGCTTATTAAAGATTTTAAAATCAAGACTCCAAAATCTGCTAAAAACAAGACAAACATTTTAAAAAGAAAATATATATTGCTTTTTTTCAAGTTCCATAAATATATCAGTGTTTCTTTCTACAACTATCTTTTTTTCTAATAGAGGCTAAAATAGATTAACAGTAACAGAAAAAAGCTTCACAATAACAGAATTGGGCCTAACATAGAAAAATGTACCAAAAAGAACATAAAAATGGATTCAGTCATAGCAGATGCAGAGAGATACAGTATTCACAACCATTTAATATCGAACAGCAACGATAATGAACCCAAGACAAACACCCACCAACGCACGGCTATGAAAATAGCAGACTCCTTATCCTGCTTCTTCCCCCTCCATACTTATGTTCTCAGACTGTTACTGTTCCAGTGGCAACAACTCTGTTAAGAAGAGGAAGCCTTTATTTTTCCTTTTCCACTTCAGGCTATTAGAAAAGCAAGAAAAAAAAGGATAATTATAACTATTTAAAGAAAGGAAAGTGTTCTAATTGTTGTTCAGCATTTTTGCTCTGGAAATTTCTGGCTTCATGTTCATGGACATCCAAGGAAACTTGATTATCTCTGAAGGTCACAACAGAATGAACGGAAATAACATTTTCCTTTCTGGTACCTTTGGTCATCCTTTTCTAGCAAACACGATTCTGCAAAATGCTTTAGTTACTGCAATTCTATGTAACCGATATAGAAAAGTAAAAACTAAAATAAGGAAAAAAAATCACAAGCAACTCGATTTATCTTACCAAAACCCCCCGTCAGGCAGTCTGCTGATTTTGCTTGCCACAAAGCTCATCCTTCATTTGTGCAATGCTAGAGCAAGCTTGGAGCGTAAAAACAAATCACAGCCTCTCTTGGCTATAAGCTCTTTCCATTTGTTCCAGCTTCCAAACTGCAGAGGAGCTGTGGCACAGTCTGTCACTGCTGCACATACTTGGTTTCCGAGAATAACGCTGTAAATGAGGACAGCTACCACTGGGAATGCATCCCCCAATCAAAAAGCCAGCCGCAATGAAGCTTCTAGTGGATCCCTGGGCTTCTCACCTTCACAGTCTCAGACAAGTGCCTTTCACAAAATAGGCAGGTACAGCTGCACCACATCAACATCCTGCATAGCGAATCCTCTGCAGTACCCAGGTCAGCCTATGTACAATTCTGCTTCTGTCTCCTGCATCAACTCTTAGAGCATTCTACATCTGGAATCCTAGGAGGACTCTGCTGAATAAACAGAAAGCTTCTGCCAAACAAGCATCCGTGTGTGTGTGTGTGTGTGTACGCACGCGCGTGCGCGCATGCCTGTGTGTGCACAGTTTGCTAGAGCTGCTAATGCAAATGAATGGTTTGACTCTGAGAATGGAGATCACAGAAGGTATCTGCCTCTTTCTCCGGCTGTGAGCATCTTTTATAAAAGACAAAAGCATCAAACTGGTTGGATTTAAAGCTACAGGGCATTAATTCAACATTCACATTTGTCTTCTCTTTTAAATCAGGTAAGGTTGAGAGGACAGCTTCAAGAAGAATAAAAATATTCTAAATAAAATCACATTGTTTAGGTAAACTTGGTTCAGTAAATACAAAGAAAAGGCAAACTACCCGTATTTCTATAAAAGACCAGAAGACTATTAGAACATATTTCTATGCTTTTCCAGTGCTTCTTCGCTTATTTTTCATTTTATGTGTAAAACCATTTAAATCAAAATTGAGCAAGAGTAAGAAAACTGAACAAGAAAAATAAAACAGAAAGACTCTAACATCTTACTATTGACAAAAGAATAAAAGTTTCTTAATAAAAAGCACTGAATTCTTTGAAATCTAAGCAACAGATTAAACCACTAAAAATCAGAAGCCGAGCCTCAGTCCCTGTATGAAAGAACTGAACATCTTAAAGAGATTGCTCTTGCCAAAAAGTCATTTTGGGATTTATGCAGGCTATCACTTCTGAACTTTATTTCTTCATTGTAAAAGTGATTGTTCACTTTTGAGGAATGAATATAGGAGGAATTTGTATTGATTACAAAATATAGTGTGGCATGTATAAAGTTTAATATTTAATAACATTTCTCTGAGGTTAATATGCAGAAAGGAATCAGATATGAAGATAATTTAATATAGTATACTATAGTCTTTCTATGAGCCTGAAGCTGTGATAATTTTTATACTTCTAGTTAAATATGGGGCTGAAGACTCAGGCCAGCACAGTACTGAGAGGTCAAAGGAGGTCCTTTCCTTAATATTCACCAGGTTCATATAGCATTCATTCAATTAAATCAGAGGAAGCCCTATGAAAGGAATCTGAAGCACCCTGAATGCATGTAAAGAAAATGCTGGTGGGCGGCGCCTGTGGCTCAAAGGAGTAGGGTACCAGCCCCATATACCAGAGGTAGTGGGTTCAAACCCGAGCCCGGGCAAAAAAAAAGAAAATACTGGCTGGCCAGGTGTGGTGGCTCACGCCTGTAATCCTAGCTCTCTGGGAGGCCGAGGTGGGTGGACTGCTGAGCTTACAGGTTTGAAACAAGCCTGAGCCAGAGCGAGCCTATGTCTCTTAAAAAAAAAAAAAATAGCTGGGAGTTCTGGCGGGAGCCTATAGTACCAGCTACTTGGGAGACTATGCCTTCAAATAAATAAATAAATGAAAAAGAAAAGAAAATGCCAGGTTGAAACCATGGTTCCAGGAATTCCTCTTCTATCTTTAAAGGCACAAAACTCTGACTGTGGCTTTCCAAAACAAATTAGTAAGGAATTTTATGACTAAATAGAAGTTTTGACTTTGCTTAAAAATTAGGTGGTATAAGGTTTCAACTGAGTAAATATGTTTCTACAAAAAAAACCAAACCTGTACCACTAGCATCAATGCTAACTGCTGTTTGCTTCATTCTGTTTATTAGCATTCTCAATATCTTCTTTTAAGATAATCATGTTTATGGTAGAAAACTTTGAAAGTGCAAATGAGCACAAAGGAAAGCAAAAACTATTTGTAATCTTTGTACTCAGAAGACCACACAAACCACTATTACCCCTGTGATTTCCATCTTGTTTTTTAAAAAAATAAACACAAGTATTTTCTGTTATTTAAAAATCAACAGTTCTCATGATTTCAATTTGAAGGATTCTATAAGAGAATCTATATTTTTTCTCTTCCTTCTTTCAGAAGTCATTTAATGTATTCCTACAGTAAATACATTTGATGTGGGCTTCTGAACATATACTAGATTAATATTCAGCCTAATATAAAGTCTAGTTAGGTTACTATTTTCTTCACAATTACACAGTTGAATGTTGGGGTTGTATATTCTTCCCTGGGCAAGACCAGTATTTAATCTTGCATAAAATTAATATTTGTTAAAATTCTATGACTCTAAGTAAACTCCTTACACTCACAGGTTATTTCCAGCGTTCCTTCTATCTGTTCTTGGACACACATTAATACCGTTTCCCAGTTCCTCCTGCAGTTAAGGCAGGATCATGTGACTGGCTCTGACCAATGGATTGTGGGAGGGGGAGGGAAAATGAGTGCATCACCTAAGTCAAAGAATTCAATTGCTAATGTGAGGCTCTTTTTATCCTCTCTTTCCCTTCCACTGAGATCACTGGAGCATGGAAGCAAGTGTTGAGACAAGGTGCCACAGATCAACACTGCCTTGCCTGGATGAGTCATCATATGAAGGATAGCTGCCTTGGAGAGTTGTCTAGGTTAAAAGCAGATCTTGTGTGAGAGAATGTTCATTATGTACTTGTATAAAAGTGACAATTTTATCTTAAAAAAAAATTACCCATTAAGGTAGGCTTGGTAGTATAAGCTTGTAATCCCAGCTAATTGGGAGACTGAGGTAGAGGGTTGCTTGAACTTAGGAGCTTGAGAATAGCTTGGGCAACACAGTAAGACTCCATCTCAAAATAAACAAAAATCATCTTTTAATTGTTTTATAGCGGTTTCACCAAGATGTCAGTGGATTTATCTGACAGAACTAAGTAAAGTGAGCAGCCAGAGTGGAAGCACACCTCCTCATTGGCTGCTTTAGCCCAGACATATCTCTAAGAGGCGACAGAACTTTAATTTTGCTGACTACTTGGCTCTCTCAACTTTTTTTCCTTGCTATTTTATATTTTATGTTTCTGGTTTATGCATGGTTGGTAAGTTACCATTCATTGATGGTAGTACCAATTCAGAATTTGGATATACGTTTTGAATACTTGATGGTGTTAAGTGATACATATCTATTCTCTGTTGAGCAAGAATCCCAAAGAGAATTCATTTGTCAAACTTTTCTTTTTGTCCATTTGTATCAAGTGCAATTCAATTAAGAATTTTAGGCCAGGCCCAGTGGCTCACACCTGTAGTCCTAGTAGTATTCTGGGAGGCTGCAGCAGGAGGATCCCTTGAGCTCAGGAGTTCAAGACTAGCCTGAGCGAGAGTTGAGACCCTGTCTATACTAAAAAGAAAGAAAAAATTAGGTGGATGTTATGGCAGGCTTCTATAGACCCAGCTACTCGGGAGGCTGAAGCAAAAGAAAAGAAAGAATCCAATTCACATACTTTTTTTTTTTTTTTTGGCCAGGGCTGGGTTTGAACCCGCCACCTCTGGCATATGGGGCTGGTGCCCTACTCCTTTGAGTCACAGGCACCACCTGACCAATTCACATACTTAAGATAAATATTTGGTGAATCAAAGCTAGTATTATCAGAATTAAATATAATATTGCATACATTTTATTTCGCTTGGGTTTGTTTTCTCATGTAGAGAAAAGATCATCTAAATTTCTTATTTGTATTACTCTTCCTGCATAAGGTTTACTATTTAAAAAAATTAAAAGTTTATAGTCATCTAAATTGAATCACAAAGCTGACAAATGTTTTATATCAACAGCAATTATGTGTTAGCTTATTTTTAGGATCTTATGGCAATTTAAAATCATAGACTAATGTTAAATGGAGCTAATAATTCATAGATGTCTAGAATACTAAAATATAGATTAAACATGGTTTAAGTTTATATACTTTTGCTTCTTATTTTTATATGTTATTAGAGTGGTTATAGTTTTGGGTCATGTTAATAAGCAGTATCATTTTTGCCATATTAAGGTGGTATAAAAGAGATATATGTGGCTGTACAAAGTCTGTCCCATGTATTCATGAGCTTCGCTAGTCTGCTAAAATGCTTGTGTATGTCAGAGTTTATTATCTACCCCCTGCACCCAGTTTTCCCTCTACGCAGAAGATACAATTGATACAATTGGTTGGAACTAAACTAGGAGCACTAGTGACAGAGAAATACAACATGTGTAAGTCCTTTTGTTAAAGAAAAAGGACATTTTTGTGCCCAATAATATGGCAGTTTGTTCCAGAAGCTGAAAGAAAGACAAATCTTAGAAAGTGAATTTTATTTGCCTTGGGAAGTATACTACCAGGATCTGAGAAGAAGCCATGAAATATGTAAAAGTTTTGGCAAAATTCCACTAGTTCTGATAGGCTTGCTTCTGTGATTAATACTTTTATCTACAATGTGAAAGATATCTTTTGTGTAATTTTCCTTCTCAACAATTTTGTCTTTATGTTAGATTTATTATGTTCTTGATAATTAAAAACAAAACAAACCAGGGCAGGGTGTGGTGGCTTACACCTATAATTCTACCACTTTGGGAGGCTGAGGTAGGAGGAGGCTGGGAATCTGAGACCACTGCAGAAAACTGTCTAAAGGCCTTGTGATTTGTTCTTTTCCCATGCGCTGACTTTCTTAACACTTGACAACTGGTGAGTAAGTTTTCCCCACACTGGTAAAACTCTGAGAATGATGGGAAAAGAAAAGTTGAGTCAAGAGAAAAAAAAAAGATAAATATAAAAAATCAATTATTATCTGTAGACACTGAAAGCAGAGAAAAATCTGTAAGGAAGGCATTAGTAATGGTAAAATGTGGTGAATCAGTAAGCTGTGCATTACTCAAGGAGTGTCTTCCCCTGCCCTCTTTCTTCCACCTGGCAACCAGTTCTGTTAGAAAGTCTCTAATTGTGGCTCGGCGCCTGTGGCTCCACCGGCTAAGGTGCCAGCCACGTACACCTAAGGTGGCGGGTTTGAATCCCCAGCCCGGGCCCGCCAAACAACAATGACGGCTGCAACCAAAATATGGCCGGGCATTGTGGCGGGCGCCTGTGGTCCCAGCTACTTGGGAGGCGGAGGCAGGAGACTGGCTTGAGCCCAGGAGTTGGAGGTTGCTATGAGCTGTGATGCCATGGCACTCTACCCAGGGGGATAGCTTGAGGCTCTG
>CAUYQV010115194.1:0-10041 GCA_963574575.1 Galagoides demidoff
AGGGCAGGAATACCAGTAGATACTCAGTTACTAAGAGAAAAGGTTGATGGTACGTAAGAACACATGTATTCAGAGATCAAAGATTCCCTGGAACCTGCAAGTTACAGCCATTTGGCTAAGGCCACAGCCCGCGACTTCTGACTTGCCTGCAACTCACTCCTTATGTAGCCACGTACTGAACTTTCATGCCTGCCCCAGACTGGGCAGCCATTCACTAGACCCGCTACTAAGCTTGCGTGCCTGCCCCAGGCCTGGACAGCCATTCACTAGACCCCCATAGTTCCCTTGAGACCAAAAGGGCCTCTCTGAGCCCAGGCTCTTTGCCAGTTGTGTCCTCAAATTAATGATCTTTAATATTAAAACACCACACTGTATCCCAGAAGTGCATTAATATACATAGTTACCATTCAATTAGAAAAAGAAATCTAAGTAAATTTATAGACTTGAATATGTTCTTGGCTCAAGTAATAAATAATAATAAATGGTAGGTTTTCAACCCTCCTAGGCAGATTTCCCTGAATGTGGCAGGCCTGGCCCCGGCCCTGGGCCCCTGTGGCCAGGGGGAGAATTTCTGGGAACTGCAGGTTCTTGCTGGCAGCCACTTCCTCGTGGTCTCTTTGTCTGCTGTCTGTCATCCAGCAGAGGTGCCGTATGTGCAGCTTACGGCACAGGGGACACCTGAAGACGGAGGAGTGAGGGGAGAGGTCATTCACTTTTCAAAACCATTTTTCACGCCTTTATTGTTTTTATCCAACAAATATTTGTCAAACGCTGAGTATGTACCAGGCCCTTTTCAAGGTGCTGGTCATTTCATCTCCTGTTGACGTGGCTGTATCAGCTTGCTGGGGCTGCTATAACAAAGGGCAACAAACCAAACAGCTTGAACGGTGGAAATGCATTGCCTCCCGGCTCTGGAGGCCAGACGTCCACGGTCAAGGTGTTGGCAGGGTCAGTTCCTCCTGAGGAGTGTGAGAGAGAGAAGGAGCTCCACGCCTCTCTGCCAGCCTCTGGTGGGTCGCAGGCAGTCTGGCACCCCTTGGCTTATAGCAGCAGGACTCTGATCCCAGCCTTCATCTGCATATCCCTGTGTGCCTGTCTGTTCCCAAATTTTCTTTCTTTGTGAGGATATAAGTCTCATTGGAATTATAGTCCACCCTAATGGCTTCTGTTTAACCCCATTGCTTCTCTAAAGACCCTGTCTCCAACTAAGGTCACATTCTGAAGTGTCAGAGGCTAGAACTTTAATATTTGAATTTAGGGGCCAAATAATTCAACCTATAACACAGACCAACCAACACCAGATTGGCTGCTCCATCCCTCTGTCCATCCTGTGGTGCTCCAGGAGTGCATCTCCTCTGCTCGGCCCTCTTCTGCTGCACCACCGAGCCAGGAGTAGTCAGAAATGCTTTAGGAAGTAGAAATTCTATCTCTAGGGAATACTTGGACCTAGGGCTCCATTTAGTAGAGTCTCCAAAACACTTGATAAAGAACTTACTCCTAGGCTGGGCACAGTGGCTCATGCCTACAATCTCAGCACTCTGGAAGGCTGAGGCCGGTGGATCGCTGGAGTTCAAGACCAGCCTGAGCAACAGTGAAACCCGTCTCTACTGAAAACCTGCTGGGCACCATGGTGGGCATCTGTGGTCCCAGCTACTCGGAGGCTGAGATCTGAGGAAGGATTTCCTGAGTCCAGAAGCTTGAGGTTTCTAAGGTATGATGACTCCATGGCACTGCACCCCGGGCTACAGAGAGAGATTCTGTTGCAAAAAACAAACAAACAATTTGACTCATGAAATTAACAGGTTTCTTAAAGCCCATGGGGTCCTCCCTCCTCTTCTAAGTGGAGATGGCAATGTGCACAGAGCATTAGTGTGGTCTCAAGTGCCAGCATTATTTTTTTTTACATCAAGTAAAATATGCTTTGAATATAATTATCTGTTGTCTAGCTAACAACACATCATAATTTGGTCTGGGGGGGAATCAAATTCAGTTTAACAAAATTGATGTTAACTTACAGAAAGAAAAATATCCTGCAGTGTTATTTTCAAGACTTTTTCAGCCACTGTTAAATATTTGTAGTATAAAGAAGCAGGGAATTTCAGAGCTGAAAATGTAAAAAATTTGAAAGTTTTTAAATTTAAAAAATCAACTCATCAAACCTTTACACTGAACTCAGGAAGGGGAGAGAGGCTTACTCAAGGTGACAGGGAACCACACTGGCCACTCGCCACATGCTGGGGTGGGAGGTGGGGGGGCTAAGCACTCCGCAGATGGCTGGGAAGGGGCGAGGTGGACGTGAACGCAGAACCACAGCTCTGGAGCCTGACTCTCAACCACCACGCCAGACTGACAGGGATTTGCAGCCATTCCCAGGCCCCAGCCCAGTGTTTTTCCACCCAACTTTTTATCTCACCTTACCCCAGCCACAATGGGCAGGTGCCTCCCTCCCGCCCGCCATACTGCGCACACAACCGCTAGAACAATCTCCGCAAAGTACAAACCTAATAGTAACATTTTTTTCTGCCACACTCCTGCCTACTGGTATGAGTAGGAATTCCTCACTTGACACTAAATGCCTGTACCAAAATCTCCAGTCTTGTTTCTTACAGTTCTCTTGAATTTGCTATTAAATTCTTCCACCAAATGTGGCTACAAGCTCTTCTGTGAGAGGAGCCTGTCTCTTCTGCCTTTGCTCAAGCTGTTTTGCAGAACTGAGCAAATCTCCTTTCCTTCAGAATAGTCTTAAAAAACCTGTATGCATCTTGCTTTTGTTCTTCTAACAGAGTAATTCAACATGCTAGAAGCTGCTGACTGCCCATCAATACGCAGTTTTAGCTGGACACATAGCTCCTTGGAAAGAAGACACTTCCCAGCCTCCATCATGGCTCAGCGACCAGGATCTGTGAGCAGAGGCAACGACTGGGTCACACTGAGGAGGAAGAAGGGTGCCCTCCCTTCTCCTTCTCTCTCTTCCTCCTGGTGAAACGCAGGCTAAGTGGACATGGTGGGAGCTACGTGACCTTCAGTCATGCAGGCAGAGCTAGGAATCAGAAGGAGCCTGGGCCCCAACACAATGAGCTGCCACATCAGCCTTGGAACTGCTCAAGTACAAAAGCAAAACATTTCCATCTTCCTTGACCCACTGCTTGGTTTGGTAATTCTCGGCTCTCTGTGTCACAGCAGCCAGTCTGCGTCTTCCACACTCATTCTTGAGTCTTGAACCACCTGTAGCCCTTTGAGTTGTTCTCAAGGCATTTCTTAAATTCCACATAGCAGAGAAAACACGGGGTTTTAAGTTAGACGGCCCTGGCTTTGAACTCGAGCTGGGTGACTCTGGGCTAGTTACTTAGCCTCTCTGAGCCTCAGTTTCTTTACTGACAGCAACGAGACAGAGTCACGTTCCACTCCTCCTAGCTGCCTCTCCAGGGTGATCTTAACCAGGCTGCGAGGACCTCAGATGAGTCACTCTTCTCCTCTACCGGAAAATACCAACCACAGAAACCAAACGTTCACATCTGCTACTCAGGCACCCTCTCCCATGGAGCAAACTGGAAATACTGACACACTGTCCAGAGCTCCCTGGCTACAATCTGACCGTCACCCCTCTGCAGATGCAAGGCTATGATTCACCCTCCCTCAATCCAGCTCCCTGCATGAAGACATGGTTATAATTCCAAATTCCTAGCTCACTCTTCATACACTCCTAGGTGCTTGGTGTTACAGGCACTTGAGGGGTGCGTGGTCCAGTCTTCACAGATCAGTGGGCCCTGGGAAGGGCCTCCTTCCACTCCCTGTCTCACCAACAAGCCTCTTGCCTGTGCTGAACATCTCTGCCTCATCACACAGCTGCCTGTCCTGGATTCAACAGCACAATCGCTGTGAAGCCCTTCCTGATACTTTTATCTGGTTCCATTTCTGGAAGCCTCATCACTTAGGAATTTTAACTCCTAACACAGGATAAGATAATTCAGGGTCTGTGCTCTACAGAGACCTAATCTAATTCCTTATATATGTCCTCACAATGTCAGTTTGGGGGAGACGTCTGCAGAATTTCTTCCAGTGGTTTCCAAACGTTCATGATGACACAACTCCATTGTTAAATACTTTCTGCGGGGGCGTCTCCTAACACTTCCCTGTTTATTGTGCAACAATATGTGCGCTGTGTGTTAACATGTTACAGAGTTAATAAGACACACAGGCTATATATTAAATAAGATCAGGGGAGTACAAGTGCAGGTTCAAGTGTTCTCTACCCACGTCCCAAAGGACCACCGAGCCCACCCTCTGGCCTGCCATCTCTGTCTTTGGAACACTGAATGATTGATAGGTGACGATTTTCCTCACAGCTTGCAAGCCCTATATGAGGGCAGAGATTCCGTCTTTTGTTTAGTACAGTGTCGGGCACACGGGACATGTTATGTAAATGGTTTTTAAATCAGTGAGTGATTCTCAGACCTCTATTTAGAACAGAGATTCATCATTTCCATTTCTACCAGACAACTTCACCTGGATCTCCGTAGGTGTTTCAAACCCAACAGCTGCCCCGCAGAGCTCTTCATCTCCATCCCACGTCCCAACATCTTCCTCCACAAAGTGTCCCCATTGCTTGTTCCTGCCGACCTCAGGCCTGCCCCCACACAGCTAACCTGTCTGAAGTTAAGCACACAAACAGACTGACTAGTGTCACTTTAAAGTGAGGACTCAGTGTGTCAGGTGGGCACTCACCGTTGTCCCCACTGCCTCTCTTGACCTGCGGCGACTTCTTCATCCCTCCTCTCCCCTTCTCAAAACCCTCACATCCTGCTTCCTCTCTCTCAGCTGAATACTTTGCTGAGGAAATAAAAACAACTGAGCTGCCAGTCCAGAGTCCCCACTTTCTGAGTCTCTCCTGGTACAGTGAGTGGATCGCACCTGCTCCAAGGCCAGCCCATCCACCTAGACACTGTGTTCCCTCCCTCCCTGTGCCTCATTCAAGACTGTGACTCCTAAAATTCACCCCTCTCTTCCTGCATCATGAATGTCCCCCTTGGCGGCACCTGTGGCTCAAAGGAGTAGGGTGCAGGCCCCATATGCTGGAGGTGGCAGGTTCAAACCCAGCCCTGGCCAAAAACTGCAAAAATAAAAAAAAAAAAAGAATTTCCCCCTTTCTGCTGAATAATTCCTATCTCCACATAAATGTGCATTGAAAGAAAGCAAAGTAAAACCCCTTCCTTCTTCTCTCCTTCTGGTCTCATTCACCGCAATTCCTTCACATGGAGATGTCCAAGTCATCTCTAGTCCTGATCTCACGTTGGCACCTCCCACTCTCTCATGTTGAACCGTCTTTGCCAAAACTGCTCTTGTCCAGGTTGCCAATGATCTTCATCTTGCAATATGCAGTGATCAATCCTCCAGTTTCCAGTTTCTGGACTTCTTAGGGACATTTTTGTCTGGGAGATCATGTCCTCCTTCTTGAAACCACTTCCTCTTTGTCATTTTGGACACCATCCTGTCAAATTTCTGCCCCCAGCAGCTTCTTCTCAGACTCCTTTGCTGGCTGTTCCTCCATCTCCACTCAGCTGCTGTGTCACAAGTGGCCTGGCATCAGTCAGCCCAAATCTTACCCGTGAACTTCAAACTCCAGCGTCCAGGTGCCTCCCGCATGTCCTCTGGGATGGCTAGTAGGCTTCCCAAGTACAATACAACCAAAACAAAGCCTTTGATTCCCTCCTCCACCTCCTTAAACCTGTTCCTCCCCAACACTTCTCAAGTTCAGTAAAGGGCACCAGCACTCGCCTGTGTCCCCAGGTGAAGGCCCTAGGCTGGATTCTTGATTCCTGCTTTTTCTTTCCATCACATCCAATCCCTCAGCAAAACCTGATCTTTCTCTCCTCAAAAACATAAACAAGACGACACACTTCTTAACACTTTCACTGTGACAACCCCAGTCTCACCCACACATTCATTGGCCTGGACTTGCTTTCATTCTTGTGTCTCTGAAATTTGTTCTACACCCCAGAATCAGAATGCTTACAACAGAAATGTTAGTCTAATTGTGTCTCTTCTTTCCTCAAACCCACCCCATGGCTTCCCATTGCACTTAGGATGAAATTCACATTCACCTCACCAGGGGCCAAGCTGTGAGAATCCAGCCGTGCCAGCCCCCTCGTCCTGTTGCCACGCTGACTTCCCATTGTCACTGTCAAGATCCTCCTGCCGTAGCTCCCTGTGCTCTCTGCTCCTGGGTCTGGGTGTCTCCTCCCAGGTCCCCCCACCGCTTTCCCAGTCTCTGCTCCCATATCAGCTTCCTCGGAGAGTCCCCTGGCTCCTGCAGAAACTAAACAGCGTGCTCCAACCTTATATTACGCTTCATAGTTCTTCATAAACTTGTCACAACCTGAAATTATCTCTCTATTTATTCACTGACCATGCCAACCGGAATGTTTGCTCCTGAAATGGAGCTTCCTCAGCTTTGTTCAAAACTGTTCTTAGTTCTCAATAATATTTGTTGGAGGAATTCATATATATTTCCCTCAATTACCCAAAAGACATTTGGGAGAATCATTCTAGTCTTTTTCTGCTCATGATAGTTCTCTTCCCCCCAACCGTGTGTCTTCAAGTGCTTCCGCCTGACTAAGGCCTGGTGGGTCATGACTGTAATCCCAGCATGAGAACGGCACCAGGCCATTCATGAGGGACCTGCCCAGGCCCCAGACACCTCCCACCTGAGCTGGTATCCCAACACTGCCATACCGTGGATCAAATTTCAACATGCGCTTTGGTGGTGGAGACAAACAGGCCATAGCAGGCCAGAATTGGGAGGGCTTTGTTTCCAGCGGGCAAGCTTTGTTTTCTGTTTTTCCTAATTGAATGGCCCTTAGGCCACATTCTGGGGACAATGTGGGCGTTTGCATGGGGCCAAGGCAACCAAAATCTGATTGTGAAATCGTTTTTTAAATTACATTTGGACATATAAACCATATGTCTTGGAGTAACCCAAGACCCCAGGTACTTCTTAGACAGTCAGAACATGCTCAGAACCTAAATCAAGCCTCCTCTGTCAACATCCATCTGTCTGTTCTAATGTGAAGATGAAAACATAGAGGCCATTTAGAAAAATGTTCAGATAAGTGAGAAGAATTCATTACCATGTGAGTTTGTGTATAATTAACTAATTAAAATAATTAAGAATGGAAAGTCTACAGGGAGATGTTGGGAGTCTGAGTAGTAGTTCTTTAAGTTCTCTGAAAACTAGTGGTTCGATGATCTCTTGGGGTCGCTATCAGGCTTCAATGAGGTAATATTCCTAAAATGCCAGGCACTAAGCTTACCACAGAGCAGTGTTTTTCAACCTTTTTTAAAAAATCTCATGACACACTTGAACCTCTCACTAAACTTCCACAGCACACTTAAATGACATTGATCAAAAAAAAAAAAAAAAAGAAGAGTAAAAAGGAATATACTTAAGTGTGCTTTGAACTTCTTTTGAAAATAAGTTAATTAATGGTCTTAAAGTTTCATGGCAACTGGTTGAAAATCACTGCCATAGAACAACACCCCCAAAATGTCAGTCCCAACTGTTATCCCTCAACAGTTTTCCCAGCTGTTTGCCAGGCCTCTCGTCACCAAAAGATCAGTTTCTCCTCTGGTTGCATCATGTTTGCAATCTGACTTTCACAGACCCCTTCCTCCATAATAATATTAAATAGTGACATTACTTTTCAAGTAACTGTTACTACGTCAACATTGTATTTCGTTTTTCTTTTAGGCAAAGTCTAATGGACCCTGAAAATTTCATTTTCTTCATATGGTGAGACAAAAAAAAAAAAAAAAAAAAATTAACCCTAAAAGTTTATTTGGGTCGGGCGTGGTGGCTCACGCCTGTTGTCCCAGCACTGTGAGAGGCCGAGGCTGGTGGATCACCTGAGTTCAGCCGAGTTTGGGACCAGCGGAAGACAGTTCAGCAGAATTCGAGACCAGCAGAAGACCAGCATGAGGCAGAGTGAGCCAGAGTGAGCCAGAGTGAGACGCCGTCTCTACAAAAAACAAACAAACAAACAAACAAACAGAAACAGCCAGACGTTGTGGCAAGCATCTGTAATCCCAGCTACATGGGGGGCAAGAGGGCAAGAGAATTACTAAAGGAGGAAGAAGTTTAAAAAAAAAATTTACAAAAATAAAAGTTTATTTGTTTTTCCTTCTGATTTTAAAAGAAATTCAAGCATTTCTAGAAGTTTCGTAGGCCCTATGCACAGAGCCTAATGGGACTCGGTGGTAAGAAAAACAGAAAGGCTAAGATCCCAGTCCAGCAGCCCTGGAGGAAGGGGCCTCTCTCCCCTGGCAAGTCCCCATCCTCTCCGCCAGGTGACTTTTCCTGGCTCCTTGACCTTTCAATCCCTTCCAGAGGGGCTGGGAGGGGAGATGCAATATAAGATTGTCCCTTGAAACTGAAGGAAAACAAAAAAATGGTCTGTGACTGGTTGGCAGACGCAAGCTAATGTGAAACAGAACACGAGACTTGTCTAACAAGGAAATTAAATATGCCCGCCCACGCACACCTAGGTCTGCTGCAAGTCCTGGCCCGGGGCCTTGGGTAATGAATGTCTGCACAGCCCCTGGGGACTGTCAGGGAAAACACCTGCACTCAAAGTCTGACCTCAGGGGCCTTCAGGGGCAGCAGGTCACTCACTGCTCAAGAGGGCAGAACCAAAGTGAAAGACTGGGCCTGCTTTGGGGGGCAGGTGATTCCTGGGCCATCAGTGAGTGTTTAACAGAGATTAATTCTCTCTGTCCAAGATGAGGCCAGCTTTAGCATCCCGAGTGAATATTGTGAATTAGTGCTTCAGTGGTGAGGCGGCCTGGACCAAAGCTTCTGGGACTGGGCTAACCAAAGGAAGCTTCTTCTCAACCTTCCTAAATGTCTCTGCGGTCTCTTCTTACCCTGCAGGAGGAGCCCTGGGGTCTCCCTGCTAACATTCTGCCTAACCTGGCTATTTCTCCAGCACCCTGGGGACAGAACACATGAGCAAATGACAAAAGTTGCTCTCTTAAGCGCTCATCTTTTAATTTCAGTTTCTTTGTTTCATTATCTGTTTATTGACAAGAGGCCTGACTCCCATTCATTCATTGCACAGATGTTTATTGATGACCTACTACATGTGAAACATTGGAATACAGCAGCAAACAAAATAAAGATCCCTACCCTGTGGGGCTGACATTCTACAGGGAAAGTAGACAAGAAACAGCAACACCACGCCAGCCTGTCCTCGCGAAGGTGGCGATGGTAAGAGATGCACCATTGTTCTATGTGCCACTGGAAAAGGAAAGAATCGACTAATGAATTGCTGCTGATTATAGGATGAATCCTGATTTCATGTCTGCTAAAAGATGAAAAAAATCATGCAGCTTAGAACTGATTACACATGATAAATAAGTAATAGTATATTAGAAGGTGGTTATGGAAAAAGTGATACAGGCAAAGGGGGGTTGGGAGGAAGAGTGGTGACACTGAACAAACCTGAAGGTGATGAGGCCATCCAATTAATGGCCACTATTTTAAAAAACCCAAACAACTTTATTGAGGTATAATTTGCAGATCATAAAACTCACTGTTTTAAGTGTATAGTTTCACAGAGTTACAAAAACATTATCCAGATTCAGAAGATTTCTTATTGTGGTAGGAACAGGTAACATGAGACCCACCCTCCTAACACATTCTAAGTGTTCAGTGCAGTGTGGTTACCTAGAGGCACAGCGGTGCTCCGCAGATCTCTAGAATGTGTTCATCTTCTACAAATGAAGCTCCTCTTCTGGAATGGCAGGTCTCCCTGCCCCTCTCCCCCCAGCTCCCCCTGCCCCTCTCCCCCAGCTCCCCCTGTCCCTCTCCCCCCAGCTCCCCCTGTCCCTCTCCCCCAGCTTTCCATGTCCCTCTCCCCCCAGCTCTTCCCGTCCCTCTCTCCCTAGCTCTCCCTGCCCCTCTCTCCCCAGCTCTCCCTGCCCCTCTCCCAGATCGGAAGAGCGGCGGGTAGGGCCAGAGTGGAAGGCCACGGGGAGGTGGCGGGG
>CAUYQV010115200.1:0-40920 GCA_963574575.1 Galagoides demidoff
ACAGTTTGCATAAACTATTATGCAAAATAGAAAATTATTTTGCAAGTTAAACATGAACCTTAAAATGGTATTTTCTTCCTCCAACAAAAGTTGACTCTCACTGGTTAAAGGACTTAAACTTAAGACATGAAACTATAAAAATTCTTGGAGAGAGTACAGGGGAAACACTCAAAAAAAAATGGCCTGGGAGAATACTTTATGAGGAGGACCCCCTGGGCAATTGAAGCAACATCAAAAATACATTACTGGGATCTGATCAAGCTAAAAAGCTTCTGCACTGCCAAGAACACAGTAAGTAAAGCAAGTAGACAGCCCTCAGAATGGGAGAGGATTTTTGCAGGTTATATTTCTGACAAAGGTCTAATAACCAGAATCCACAGAGAATTTAAACTTATTAATAAGAAAAGAACAAGTGATTCCATTTCATTGTGGGCAAGAGACATGAACAGAAGCTTCTCTGAAGAAGACAGGTACACGGCCTACAGACACATGAAAAAATGCTCATCATCTTTAATCATCAGAGAAATGCAAACCAAAATCACTTTGAGACATCATCTAGTAAGAGTAGCCCACATCACAAAATCCCAAAACAACAGATGTTGGCATGAATGTGGAGAAAGGAAACACTTCTGCACTGCTGGTGGGAATGCAAGCTAATACTTTCCTTTTGGAAAGAAGTTTGGAGAACACTCAGGGATCTAAATGTAGACCTGCCATTTGAGCCTGCAATTCCTCCACTGGGTGTATATCCAAAAGACCAAAAATCCCTTGGCAACAAAGATATTTGGACCAGATTGTTCATTGCAGCTCCATTCATAATAGCCAAGTCATGGAAGAAGCCCAAGTGTCCATCAACCCATGAACGGATTAATAAATTATGGCATATGTATACCATGGAATACTATGCAGCATTAAAAAAGATGGAAGACTTTACCTCTATTATGTTTACACGGATGGAGCTGGAAAATATTCTTCTTAGTAAAGTATCTCAGGAATGGAAAACCAATATCCAATGTACTCAGTACTACTATAAAACCAATTTATAGTAGGGAGGTGGTTCAATAGAGGGAGGGTTAAGGGTGGGACCACACCTATGGAGCATATTGCAAGGGTACAAGTCAAATCTATCAAGTATAGAACACAAATACCTTAACATTGTGATTAAATAAATGAGGTGAAAGCTAAAAAAAAAAGTGTTTTCTTTTTATATACATGCACATAATATATAGAAATAAATATATAAATATATATTAGTAGAACCTCCATAGTTGACCACCTCCCTACACTGACCACCTCAAGTTGACTAATTTATGCACCACATGTACATATCAGTACAATAGGCCTAGCTCTGGAGAACACTTAGAGAATAAAAAATAGACCTACCATTTGATCCTGCAATTCCTTTATTAGGTATATATCCAGAAGACCAAAAATCACATTACAAAAAAGATATTTGTGTCAGAATACATATTGCAGCCCAATTCATAATTGCCAGGTCATGGAAGAAGCCCAAGTGCCCATTGATCCACAAATGGATCAACAAACTGTGGTATATGTACACCATGGAATACTATGCAGCCCTAAAGAAAGATGGAGACTTTATGTCCTTCATGTTTACATGGATGGAGCTGGAAAATGTTCTTCTTAGCAAAGTACCAGAAGAATGGAAAAAAAAGTATCCAATGTACACAGCCCTATTATGAAACTAATTTATAGCTTTCGTATGAAAGCTATAACCTAATTATAGCCTAAGAATATGGGGAGGGGGAAAGGGGAGGGGAGCAGGGTGGATGGGTGGAGGGAGAGTGATTGGAGCGATGACCTCTATGGTTTATATTACAAGGGTACAAGTGAATCTTTCTAAAAGTAGAATATAAACATCTCAACACAATAACCAAGAAAATGACATAAAGACTGTTTTAACCAGCTTGATGAAAAATTTCAAATTGTATATGAAAACATCACACTGTACCCTATGATTGCATTAATGTACACAGCTATCATTTGATAAATAAATAAATAATAAATAAATAAAATAGGCCTAGCTCCTTATGTTGACCACCTCCATATGCTGACCAGTTTGTTACAATCCCTGGATTATAGATCAAGATAGTCTACTATATCTTCAATATATAATGTACATACAAATATACCTGCTTTTGTACCTATTATATATACTTTTATATGGAGATACATCGGTATACATATATCAGTGTCAGTTTGGAATTTGAGAATTTATTGGTGTGGTGATGCATATAAGCGTTTTTTGCATGGTGATTCATTCATTATGAAAACCATTATCCATACATGACAACAGAAGAACAATCCAGACGGGAAGAGTGGGGATGAAAACTCAAAGTCTTGACAAATCACTGCAACAAGAGATTCTTCTCTCAATTTGCTGATGGTCTGTTTCTCCAGATTAATAGTAATCTGATACCATATGTTTAGTTCAACCCCTACAGCTTTTCGTGCAGGCTTCTTTTGGACTCAGCCTGCTAGGTCAGCGGCTTCAGCTGCTGTTGGCAGTGTTTGATTTTTCACAAGAATTGTTACTGTAACTCTGAAGCTAACTAAGTTTCTTCAATAAACTTTTAAACTACAAGCTTTTATCTCTTCATTGAGATATCAGACTTCCAAAGAAGCCAATAATGTTCATGCATTACTTATATATATTTAGATATTTGATCCTAATCACATATTTATAAATATTCTCTGATGATTTATAGAAAGGTTTGAAAAACCTAGTGTGATACTTATATTTCCCAGTGAAATTGTTTAGCATTTGTATTAATATTATTTGAATGTTGGGATAATAATACAATAAAAGTGGAAACCCAAATGCTTAGAAAAATATTATTCTCTGTATATTTTATCATGATCAATTTCATCATTAATTAAAGCCTTTTCAGAGAAATGTTATTATATACCTTTGGGCAATTAAGACATCATACACAAGCATGGCCCAGTGGCTCATACCTGTCATACGAGCACTTTGGGAGGCTAAGGTAGAAGAATTGATTGAGCCCAGCAGTTAGACAAAAGTGTTGGCAGCATAACAAAGCCCTGTCTCTACAAAAAATAATAATATTATTTTTTAATAATAATAATTTAATTTTAATAATAATAATTAGCCAGGCATGATGATACTCACCCGCAGTGCTACCTACCTAAATGGGAGGCTGAAGTGGGAGGATCACTTCAGTCCAGAAACTGGAGGCTAGAAATTGGAGGCTGCAGTTAACTATGATAGATAAAACCACTGTGCTCCAGCCTGAGCTACAGATTGAAATCTTATCTCTAAAATTTAACAACAATAACAAGAAAAAAAATCACAAGTATGTGAAAGGTGAAATATGTGAAAAAAACCTAAATACCCTAATTTATAACAAATATATCCAACTCATTTTTAATAAATAAAAGAGTCAATAAAATGAAAGAGTAAGTGGATCTCTAGATAGGAACCATTTAGAGTTCCCTGGAAGATCTCAGATATTCTCAATTAACAAGGAAAAATCATTTCCAAATCTATTCAGATTTTTCCAATCATTGATTTTTTGAGGGGGGAGGCTTATGTCATTCTCTGAAAGGCATTGAACTTTATAATTTGAATCTTGGAAAAGGCAGGGAAAAACAGGTACAGGCAATGACTTCAATGTTTTCAGGGAACATTTAATGTGAGTGGACTGACTCGGAAAAAACATATTGTCTAGGACAGTTTTTACCAACTCCTGGGCTTTCAAAATACTGCTTGGAGAAGTCTATTCCTTGTATTGTATCTAATAATTCATTTAGGGAAAATGACCTTGTTGTGCTACTCTGTTTGGAACTGTTAATTAAAATTAACGAGGATCTTGCTGTTTTGCACTGGCTTGTTTCTTAGATCAAGCTAGTTTAATCTGGACTGGTCTGACGTCCTGCCTGGACAGGTTTGTCAGTCTGCCAAGAAGCCAGCAATAGGCTGAGGAAGGTTAAAAATCTGAGCTGCCAAGTAGCAGAGTTCTGAAAGTTGAATGTGGGACATGAACAGAAAGGAGAACTGAAACTCAGAATCGAAGATACCGATGCTGAAGAGAGCCGCTCCCGCTGTATCAGAAAGATTTCCTGAGTTTTTTTCAGTTATCAGTCAAGAAGTATACATAGTTCTTCAGAAATTTTCAGTAAATAGCTACAATTGGCACTAAAATATGTGAAATATTTTATGTCAGAGACCTGTATTTGGTCTGTTTTGTTTGTCTGTTCCATATCTTCCTACTACTAATAATAGTAATAGTAATTAATAGTAATAATAATAAATCTAGATTGTGTTCATATAAGAGCCCTAAGTTTTGCTATTAGGATCAAGAAATGTTTCACTCTTAAAACATATTTAGAGAAGTAATGACTCTTAAACAATTTACTAGGTTCCCTAAAGACCTACAAATGATATGTAAATTATACTTGGCAAATATAGATGTTTCACTCACACAAGAGGAAAAACCAGCAAATTTAGAGGGGACTATCACAAGCCTCAGATAGCACTGTTCTCTCTCAACCAGCACCCACGATTTCCTTCCCCTCACCAACTACACGAGGTAGTGTTATTTTGTTGATATTCACATTATATGGAAATTTAGGAAACAGAAGTATTCACCATTTCCTGACTATTTAGCAATCACATTTTAATAAACGCCTTCCTTTCATTGTATTGCTTATGTTCCATCCCTTTATGTGACTCCTAATTAGTAATAACGTAAGAGGATGTTGTAAAGCTGTCAGTTTTCCTCCAAAATGATAAATAGATGCAACAGAATCCCAACCCACATCCAGCAGGATCATTTCTTGGAAATCATCAAGCTGATTCTAAAATGTATATGAAAAGGCGAAGGCATTAAAATAGCAAAACGAATTTTGAAAAAAGAACAAAGTCTGCCTTGTTTTCAGGCTGTCTATAAAACTTCAGTAGTCAAGGCAGTGTGGTATTGGAGAAATGATAGGCACTCAGATCAATGGAATAAAGAGTCCAGAAGTAGACCCACACATATATGGTCAATTGATTTTCAATAAAGAGGCAAGAACAATTCAATGTCAAAAGGAGAGTCTTTTCAATAAACAAGGCTGGACCAATTAGCTCTCCATGTGAAAAGAAAAGAGTATCTTGATCCATATCTCATACCCCACACAAAAAGTCTAACTCAAAATGGTTACATACCTACACGTAAAACTGTAAAAATCTTTGTGAACTTGAATTAGCTACAGTTGTCTTAGGCATGACAACAATAGTACAGACCATTAAAGAAAGAGAGAGAGAGAGAAATTGAAAATTAGACTACATAAAAATGAAGAACTGCTCTCAAAAGACACTAGTAATAAAAGACACTTTTATTCTCAAAAGAGAATAGAAAAACTAGACACACACTGGGAGAAAATATTTGCCTTACACATATCAGATAGGAAAAAAACCCTGTATATACATAGTACAAATATATCTCTCAATATTCAATAATAAGAAAGCAAACAATTCAATAATACAAGTAGGCAGCTACTTCACCAAGGATACTGCACAGATTTCAAGTAAATACATGAAAAGATATTCCCTACCATTTGCATTTGGAAAACACATTAGAACGACAAGATAGCGCCTATTACAATGACTAAATTTTTTTTTAAGTGCTAGTAAGAATGTGGAACAACTGAACTCTCACACATTAATGGTGAGAATGCAAAATAATAAAGCTTCAAAAACAGTTGGTAATTTCATAAAAAGATAAACATACTCGTACAGTAAGAGGAAGCAATCTGACTCCTAAGAATTTACCCAAGTGAAATGAAAACTTATATTTACACAAAACCTCCATGCAAATGCTTATAGCAGCTTTCTTTGTGATTACCCCAAACTGGAAATAACCCCAATGTCCCTCAACTAGGGAATAGGTAAAAACAAACCATGGTGCAGCTATCCAATGGGATATCACTCAATAAACTAAAAGAATAAGCCATTGATACAGCAACGTGGGTGATTCTCAAATACATTCTGTTAAGAAAAGAAGCTAGAATCAAAAGTCTATAATCTTACTTATGTGACATTCTTTCAAAGGCAAAACTGTAGGGAAATAAAATAAATCTAATGATGAGAAGAGGCTAGGAATGAGGAGAGGCATTTCCTGCCAAGGGTTATGAGGAAGTTTGGGGGTGTCAGAATTGACCTATAGATTGCGGTGATGGCAGTGGTTACACAGTTGTATATGTTTGGCAACACTTGCCGAATGCTACACTGCAAAGCATAAATGGTATTTGGAGAGGTATTATAAAAAGATAGAAAGAAGACGGGGCAAAGTTTAGAGCCGCTGAGGAAGAGTGAAGCACGGCTGAGCTAGGGACGTGGGCACACAGAGCTCGTGGGGCTCTCTGTCAGACCTGTGTGAACTTGGCCATTTGATATGTTTGGGTCCTTGACTCCACATTATTTGACTTCTCTAGGCCTCCATAGCGCCTACAAAATGCTGTTACTTAACATCTATTCCATGTGCGACGCTGTGGCTGAATGAGAGGACACGTATGCTTTAGACGCATGGAGTGTTGGACACAGAATGCAAGTGCTTGGCAAATGGTGGCTGCAGCAGACGCCCCTGGTACCCAAGACACATTCCCTGGGCCCTCTCTGTGTGGATCAGGTCTGTGTGTCTCAGACTCAGGCACACTGATAGCACCCCGTCTCAAGCTTGTGCTTCTGATCTCTCTGCATTGCGTCAGATCCAGGGAGCACTGCTGGGCTGACCTCAGGCACAGCCCAGAAATATTAGGGAGCTGAGGTCCTAAACTGAGATAGCTCTCAGCAAGAGGTGCTCAGCAACCAGCATCTTGCCATTCGGGAAAATTGTGGAGGTTCTAAGCCAACAGAGGCCCCTTTCACAGCAGCAGCCATGATAGGGTTCCCTCATTCCTCTTCCCCAATATCATACTCAATACTCCAGCTTCAGCTTCCTGAGATCACTCCTCAGAATTACCTTCTCTCCCAAGGGCCCATTCAAGGTTTTCTTTTCAAGAAAATTCAAACAGACACAATAACTGTTATATTATCAGAGAGCTGCATTTTTATTTTTCTAATTTGGATTAATATAAAGGTACATTTGATGAGGAAGGATTTGGAAAAAGCTGAATTTTTTTTTTTTAAAGAAACAGAATCTCACTTTATCACCCTGGTAGAGTGCCTTGGCATCACAGCTCACAGCAACCTCCAACTCCTGGGCTTAGGCGATTGTCTTGCCTCAGCCTCCCAAGTTGCTGGGACTACAGGTGCCCAACATTTTTTTGTTGTAGTTTGGCTGGGGCTGGGTTCAAACCCACCACCCTCGGTATATGGGGCCAGTGCCCTACCCACTGAGCAACAGGCACTACGCAGAACGCTGCATTTTTAAATTGAATACCGTGACTTAATGAAATGTCCATTCCACATGCCCCACCATGCATCTCCTTTTTGGTCAGTGCTGTTTAAGTTGTGATTTGCAGCTTGCTAAGTACCTGTATCCATATTATCTCATTACTTCGAAGTTCTGTGCAGCCATGGATCACAGAATTTACAAAGACACCTTGCCACTTATGGCTCTGTATCACAACTATATTCCTCTCTGGTTGGCCCCCCGCCCACCTTTGCCACCTAACAAAAAATGTCTGCTTTAAGACGGATGCCACCCATATTCTTAATCTCCTGTCCTGCTCTTTCCACCGCATGCCTAGTTTCTGAGCATCCCCAGTGCCTTCATATGGTAATAGCATACCATTACCATGAGCTACTCTGTAAAATGGACTGGCGTGACCCAGTGGGTTCCCAGGCATAGACACACCTTTAGCTCCCAGGGAGCTTTTATGAACAACACAAAGTAAAAACTCAGGGAGTACTCAAGCAGAAAGGCCTGAAAGGAGAAACACAGACACAGCCATACTCGGCCCTACCCCATGAGATTCACGCTTTAAGGTTCTCCAAACATCTCCATTTGCTATTTCCTCTGTCCCTCACTCCCATTCATGGTTGTTTGGAAAACGGCTTGTAGCTATTTGCAAAAACAACTTGTATTATCAAAGAAAACTTAACCCTAGACTGTGTAGCAGACAAGGCCCATCCTAACAAGATTTAGCAAACACAAAAGCAGTCTTGAAATATTGTTGTATCCTTTAAAATGAAATTATTATCTATATATGGCCCTCCACATCTGGTTATGGCACCAAGCTGTGCTTCCGATGGTTTTATAGTTTGTACTAGTGCTGTCTAATAGAAGTCTTGGTGGTGATGGAAAGCCTCTATATCTGTGCTGGCCAGTGAGCGCTTGAAATGTGGCCAGTGCCTCTGAGGAACTGAAGTTTTAACTAAATATTTCCCTTTAAAAATTTACAAAAAGTTTAAAAACAAACAACAAAAACCAAGAGCCCTATTACGTTCCTCTTAAAAGGAAAGGTTTTCCTGAAACACTGAATATATAGTTTGATACTAGCCTTTACATACTCCAACTGTCATAGAGAAGACAGTTTTAAGCAGATTATCCAATAAATCATGGCCTCTTACATTATTTTGTTTCTCTAATTGGAAACATAAAGAATTCCCAATAGTGCCATGCCCTGCTTCTTTATCTATTTCCCATATCATTGTTGAAAGCCCAAAGACATAAATGATCTCTTTTGTAGATAATCTAACCTACTTAGAAACTATCAGAGTGCAGGCAACTGACAACATCAAGTAACTTAATCAATAAAAATATGCAGTCTAAAATAAGGCCTTCCCAACCCCTCATCAATTTTGATGTTATTTAAAGGAAACACAATGTCAGGCAGGAGGACTAAGTTCGAGAGATCTTTTGTATAACATGGTAAATGGAGTTAATAACAACATATGCTATCCTTGAAAATGGCTAAGAGAGTAAATTTGAAGTGTTCTCACCTCCATAAAAACATACACGAGGTAAGGCATATGTTATTTAGGCCAATGGTGTTATTCCAGGATGTATGCGTATTTCAAAACAATGTATTTTTATATCATAAGTATACACAATTTTTTTGTCGATTTAAATAAATAAAGCAATAATAAAACTAACAAATAAAATAAGCTCTTAATCCCCCTGGCCCACTAACGCTGTAATCTCAGATGTGAAGTGACTCTGGAGTTATTATTCAGCCTTCCTGCCTTCTGCATTCTTGGCAGCGTGAGGTCTCACTGAAGATAGACGGCTTCCTTGTTGCCCGCCTCCCCTCCCTGTCGTCCAGAGCCTGTGTTATCCTTGTTGTATCCTCCTCCCCTGACCATCCTTTATCACACTCCATCTTTGGTCCTCCTCTGCCTTCATCATTGCTCTGGCTCTCTCCTTAGCCTTCCACACTTCTCACACTTCACCTCTTGAAAATCAAATTGATCCATTTCTGCAATTTACCTCTCAGCTCTAGGATGATGGCTCCAATAACCCAGCCTCCTCCATAAGTGTTATATTAAGTTCCAGAACCATCTATGCTGGGATGTCTCACTTCTATCTCCATTGTATGTCTCTGAAACCCAACCTATCATCTGCCTCCCATAAGCAAGTCTCCATCCTGCTGCTCATTTGGACCAAGAAGGTCACAATCATCTTCGATTCTTCCTCTAATAGGAAATGAAGAAGCAAAACTCTCTACTAGCAAATAAAGCGATCAAATCCTCTCTTGCCTTCTCATCACCACCACTTTATCTCAGTTCCTAGGCAAATGCAGAATCTCCTAGTTAGTCTCTCGACTCGACTTTTCCACCCTTCAATACAACTTGCACTGTTACCATCTCAGCCTTCCAAAGTGATTCCTTCAAAATCACTCTGTTTATCAATAATCTCCAATGGCTCTCTGTGACTTCTGCAGCATTAAATCTAAATTCTTCATCTTTTCACTCAAGGACCTATTTTTAATGTTAACCCACCTTCTCTACCATTACTTCTTTCCTAATGCAAATTCTGTTCCTCTATCCAGACGTCTTGCTCACAGAGCATCTCCCAACTCTGCCCATGAAAGTCCTCTCTTCCTCATGCTGTCAACCCATCCAACCCCATGCCCTGCCTCATTCATCCTTCTCCCTGTGTCTCTGTAGATATGAAGCCCTTCTGATCTTTAAGAACAAATATTGTCCACATCACTCACTTGTCAGTTATCATTAGTTGACTATGTGTACCTTGCTTGTAAGAGAGAATTAGTGCATGCATGAATAAATACCCTTGAACAGTGCCTAGCACAGGGTGAGTACTGAACAACTGTTAGCTATTATTAGCATGATTTTGCATGACTAGCATGATTGATACTAGTAGTAGCAATAATAATATCCAAGCATAGTATCACAAAATTAGTACATTCTCAATAAACATAAAACCTTTAAGATAACGTTCATGCATGAATGCTTGTAAAGCAATTTTTAGGAGCCTAGAAAGAAGTGAGAGAAGGGGGTGGGGGAGCCTTAACTAATTATTATGAGTTTGGAAAATAGATTTTGCATTAAAACTCTTTTATGAAAAGCTTTATCCAGTTTGTGTATACATCCAAATTATAATATATTTAGTCTCTTCTCAGGGATAACAGCCCTCCTCCTACCCATCTGTCATGTCAGGTTGCACTGAGCAAATGCTAATCTACCTTTTTGATATACCATTTGACAATTTCTGGTTTCAGATATCACACGCAAGGTTGCACATCAGTGAATTAAATTTGAATCCATATTGTCAAGTGCATATTTAGAAGAAAATTATGTTGCCTCTTTTATATAAACTTAAAAAGTAAAGTTGTATATCAAGCAAGTGTCTGCATGTAACTCGAATGCAGAAGATAAAAGCAAGGCAGAGGAAGACATCTTATCAGCCATGAAATTACTGAATCAACTCACTTGATTTATGGAAGGAGGTCTACGCAGCTCTGGCTGAACTTCTGCAGTGCAACTGCTGGATGCTTCTTCCATTAATTCATTAAATAAAAAGAGCATTCTTTTCATTCTAATTATCTTAGTTATACATGTTAAGTATGCTAAAAGCTAAACACAAGCAATGATATTCCTGTCATTTTATTTCATCTGCCAACTCCTCAGAAATAATTAACCTATATTGAGAGAAGCAATTCTTCCCTCAAAATGATTTTTACCAATGCAAGGGAAGCAGCGTGCAATAAAAATTCATATAACCTAGTATTCAATACAAAAATAGAACTGAAAAAGCACTAACAGCAATTTAGTTCAATACAAAGGAGAAAATTGCTGGTGTTTACCTTAATTTCTTTCATAGGGTAAATTTATATTTCAGATTCATCAGATTTTTTAAAGATTTTTTTTTTATTTTAGAGGCTAATTTTGTTGTAACAAGGAGTAGCTGGAGATTTTTCCATATTCAAATCGAGAATATCAATTTTTAATATATTTGAATCCAAAAATATTGACGTGATTTCTGACCTCCCAAGTCAACAATAGAGGCAAAGAGTCATGTATGGGAGAAGCAGCTTCAGTCCCTCATTGCCAACTAGAGATAGATAGATAGATGATAGATTAGATCAAGGTGACCAGACATCCCGCTTTGGGGGGGACAGTCCTGATTTTTAACAATTTGTCCCACATCCCGAGGCATTTTTTAAAAGTCCCGATTTTTGGAAAGAATGCACGACAAGCTAGGGAACCGCAGGACAACAGGAAGGGAATATACAGCTGCTGAAAGGTTAAGGTAACTCCATTTGGGAATGAAGAGGCTAATGTAACTTCATTCGGAAATGAAAAGGCTAATGTAAACTCCCTACTCCCCTCCTGGGCAAGGTTGCCCAGGTAGACAGGCACCCTACCCCTTTGAGCCACAGGAGCCACCCTATACATAATTTTTTTTCAAGGTATTATATTTGTAAATTGTACTTATGTTGAAATTAAAAATATATATATTACAATACTATTTTTGCATTCTGTGAAAATTTTTGTTGCTCCATATAGACCAAATTTTTAATTAAGAAACCACCCCCTCACCCCACCCCTCAATGGTGTCCTGTTTTACCAATGTTAAAATCTAGTCACCTTAGATAGATAACAGAAATAGGAAGAGGAACAGAAGTTTGGTTAATGTGATTCTGTACAATGCTTCAGTTCATGCAAGAAAGTCACCTTGGTTCAGACGTGCATTTTCCCAGCCCTGTAACTGTTTGCTCCACCAAGTCAAAGCAGCTGACCTCCACGCAGCAGCACAGTCCCCCCGAGCAGGTGGCAAACAGTCACAGTACTACACTCAAAGAAAGAAGCACTGCCATGGAAATGCTTGGTGAGAGGTTTCCTTCGTTTGTGCATTTCATACCAAGCCCGACATGGTTCCTCCACCTGCCACTCGCCCCTCTTCCCTTACCTTCTTAACCCAGAAGCTTCCACCCTCTGCTATATTCACTGCCATCCAGCCATACTCACCTTTTCTTTTCCTTTTTGGGGGTGAAATCCAAAATTTACTGTAGCTTCTTTTTCAAAGTATTGCAAGTCTCTTAAAACTGAATTAGTGTTAATAATTAGAATTGTTATTTTTTTCCTGTAATGTACTGGTTATAAAGTTGTACAGGGTTGACTGGCCCGCCCCAATTTTACCTTTCCATTATATTATTTTTAGACATGATTTTGAAGAACACATATTTATTATTTTTTTAGACATGATTTTGTAGAACATCAAGTTGTTCAGAAAAGCATACATCATACTCGAGCAGAGAAAATGTTTGCATTCTACTTGAGACTTTCTCAATAAAATGTTTTATTCTTACTCTTAAACCATTTTACTTACATCTAACCTTTAATACATCACACACATTTGTTTCTAAGATCCCTTCAAGGCATTTGGAAACTTCCCCTCTTTTTCCTATCATCACAGACCTGGGCTGTGGAAAGACCCTCGATAGATGGATAGATAGATAATAATAGATACATGTTATTCATAAATCTACATTGGTGCTATACAGCACTCAGCAAAAGGATGCTCTTCAAATTATTTTCTTCAGAAATATTATTTGATACTAATTGGTTAAGTCATTAACGTTTCAATTCCACCAATCATCTGTGATTTATAATGTTCTACCCGTCTAATTACAGCACTGTGACTCATCTCTTCTATTTCATTGCACAAGACTTCTTGTAAAAGATAAAAGGGTTTTGTTCACCTGTCATCTCTCTTTTCTTTGCCTTCTCCTCGTTTCCCATGTCGGTCTTTGTCGTGCGGACTTTGGGATGCGAGTCACCTGCCTGCTATCTTGCTGACATATTTCTGCAAGTATTTCTGGCATATCGCTGTACGCCAAGCTTGCCCTTTCTCTCACAGAGGCTACATCCTTCAGCACTTCCCCCCTCAACTAAACTCTTCCATCTGTCTAATGAGCAATTAATTCTCTTGAAAAAAGCAATAGGCCTCAGTGGCAGTTTATATCAGTTTTTACTATATCAAGAGAACACATTGGTGCAACTTGAGTGGTGCTCTTTTAGTTGTTTTATTTTTTAGTTTTCTTTTGTTTAGTTCAGATCAGTAGATTCCTTTTTCAGATTAGAGGAGTGGAGTGTATCAGTTAAGAGCATGAATTCCAGAGCCAAGATTTCAAGTTCACATCCTCTTCTACCATTCCCTCACTGTGCGGTCAAGCTATTTAACCTCTCAGGGCCTCAGTTTCCTCACAGAATCGTGGGCATATGTAAATGAATAAATACATATGAAGTGTTTATAACATTGCCTGGTATGTGGTAAGAGTAAATAAACAGGGGATGGTGTTACTACTACTGTCATCTCCCATGTCACTGCTTTTTATGACATGTCATTTCTCAATGCTCTTAAATTCCGTGTGTGGGTTACTAAGTCATAAAGTACACTTTGGAGTTTCACATAACCAGGATGTGGCAAATTGAGGTTAATATCTTCAAACACACACACACATGCACACACACGTGTCAGGCAAGAATGCTTTAAAACCTTGTCAACTTCTCTACCACACTGGCACATGGACTGGGGACCTAGTGTGGTAGATCTGGGAAAGTAGAATCTCACCTAATTGGTTGGCTCATCCAAAACAACCTTCCAATGATCTGTAATGTGTAGAAGTGTAAATTTGAATTATACTCTTGGATTGATATATGGGAATAAGACATTTCATTAAGTCATTAATTCATTTAGAAAATAAATAAATAGTTCTTATCCCATGCCAAGCACAGAGTAAGGAGCTACAGGTATAAAAACAAACAAAAGACAGGGTCCTTACTGTCTCAGAGTTTCTCACTCTGGTAAAGAAAACATATCAAGAAAACACTTTAGCATAAAGTGTTACAAAGTAAATAATGAAAAGTTTAATGAGCGTACACAGGAAGGGCATGGATTTTTGACCTGGGAGATCAAGACAGGCGTCAAGAGAAAGCTATCTAAACAGAGAGCTAATGGGTGGAGAGAAATTAGTAAAAGTCTGGGTGAGAACTTCCAAGCACTGTGAGCAGCACATATGAAGGCCACTGCATCATGTCCAACCACAAGAACTTAATTATTTTCATATATTCCTCTGCCCCTTAACCACAATAAGACCAGGATATCTGTCTAGTTAGTGCACTGCTATCACTTGGTCTTTCCTAGAAAAGTGCTTATACAGTAGTATACAGTAGAGCTCTATAAATATTTGTGGAATGAATGAATAAATGTCAACAGCTCTGTTATTTTCCACTTACAGCTTCCAACCAGGAGCTCTGGTTAGTTTAATCCAATGATTAAGCACGAGTGTCTGGAGCGGCACCGTTTAGGCATGTCAAGGACCTACTGCACGGATAACAGTGCCCGGCCTCCTGTGCTCCTATCAAAAGCTACAGTTTACTCTTCAGTGCTACTAAGGGGCAGGGAGACAATAAATATTATTTATGTTAAGAAAAACTGATAAAAATATTTCTCAGCTTTGTGAACTGGCATTGAGATTCGGCTCTGCCCACCTACGTGGGCGTGGGAGTGGCCTCCTCAAATGCTCCTATACTAGTATTTGGTGCAGCTTCTCAATTGCCTTCCCATCCCAATCATAAAACAAGTAAAGAAAGAATCCCCTGCCCCAAAATTCTAAATAGGGGGCATAAAAATTTGTATTCAATACTGGGTTTTAATGTATGGTAATTTCAGATCTAGGTTTAAGATAAAAAATTTGCCAGAGTTCCTAAGAGAATCCCAAAGTCTTTCTGAGGAACCATAGCATTCCGAGTGGAAGCAAGCCTGAGAGAGAGAGAAAGTAGACGAGCTCAGTTCTAGGAATCAGTAATTCTGATGTAAGACAGGGATATTACATCAAGTTCTCGCCCAGATTTTACTAACTGTGACCAGTAAGTTTGTTTCTGGCAGCCTTTTACTTTCCCATTCATAAATGTTTTCTTCTCCCTGGTCAAACCACCACCCCCTAATCTAGTGCCAATTTAAGGGTGAACCCCTCAGGCAGTACTCTAAGCTGTCAATTTGTCTCCTTATCCCTTTACCTTTCAAACACCCTGTTAAATTGAAGACTTCCTTCTTATATATTTGAGGTCTTCATGAAAGGCAGTGGGGCCCAGTAATTAGCACTCAGCTGAAATTTCAGTTCTACCAGCTATATGCTGTGTAGCCCTTGGCAAGTTAGTGAGCTCTCTGAAGCTCTGATTCTCATCAGTTTTGACAGGGTGTTTGTTTGGTGTTTGTTTGTTTGTTTGTTTGGGGGGAAAGATTACATTGAGCAAATATAATTAATGGATCCATGTTGCCAAGTTTATGATTAAAATACCAAATGCATTCTTGGAGAAACATCTACATTTTTGAAGGACAAGAATCCAAAGGAAGAAAACACAGAAGATTTTTCTGGCATCATTCTTAAGACAATACTGAGATTAAAGAGCTTCTGAGAGAACTTTAACCCACAAGTCTGGACAGCTACCGAATACAGCTGGTATAATGTGGTACATACAGAAGGCGATTAACAAATAGAAACTACTAAATAATTGAAGAGTTCCCAACCGATTATTAGAGCTGGATTTTGCCTATGTGTATATTAAGTGCTTTAATTTTTGACTAAATGAAATTGATAACTTCCTTATATATTTTAGTATGCAGTCGCCCCCTGAGAACGTGTGACATGGTCCCATAGTGCTGGTACTTTTTATAAATGCTGAAGTACACACTTTCCTCCATGTTTACCTCTGAAATCAGATACATCTGACCACTTACTGTAATTAGTGAACCCCTTTCCTCTTTCTTAGAGTCCTCTTACAATGACTATTTGGTAAGTCCTGATGGTAACTCAGACAGTAAGTATAGTCATTCCTTGGCATCCACGAGGGCTTTGTTCCAGGACCCCTGCACATACCAAAATCGTTGGGTACTCAGGTCTCTTACATAAAATGGTGTGGCAATTGCATGTAACCTACCCACATCCTCCTTTATACTTTAAATCATCTCTGGATTACTTCTAATATGAATGCAGTATAGATGATATATAAATAGTTGTTATATGATATTGGTTTTTTATTTGTACTCTTTTTATTGCTATGTTGTCATTTTCTGGTTTTTTTCCTCAGAATATTTTCAATTCCCTGTTGTTGAATCTGTGGTTGATTGAATTTGTGGATGCAGAATCCACAGATACCAAGGACCAATGGTACAGTCCAGCGGACCACGGGTATCCATTTTGCTTCTTGGCTGTTTATTCTCTGTGCATCAACATTTAATTAACAACATTTTAAAAGACAGACATGAACAAGGTATATGTGTGAAAAGCACAACTTCTAAAGCTACTTCAGTAGATAAAGACATTCAAGCTTTCAAAAGATTTGGCATCCTAGAAGTTTTTGTTTGCATGTGCTTTTTAAAATAAAAGTGGACATATATTCATTTTATTCTGAGATTTGTTTATACACCCTGAAATAATTATATATACCTTAGGTCAGGTCATCAGAAAACCTTACTTTGAAAATCACTGTCATGCAAGAATGCCCAAACTAGTCTGACTCCTTTAAGCAAAGTCTATAAACTGTTCTACTTAAGTGATTCTGCGGAAATCAAAAAGAAAGAAAAGGAAGGAAGGAAGGAAATCCATGCATCAATAATAAAACAGAATAAGTTTATGTTTAATTTTACAAATCTTCCATTGTTTAAGGTTAATGTAAACATAGCCCCATGAATCACCACAATGATCAACACTGACGTTCACGTACTCATCTTCTCTAAGAGATTGATTATTGGTTTTCAAAATGACTTTTCACTGTGAAGACTCAAACATCCTTACTGCCTTCGTGTGTTTTGGTTTTATATTTTTGATTTGCCACCCTGGGTACAGTGATCTACAGACTAGATCAGAATATATTACCCAAAAGCAGTATAGAACATAGAACCCTTGCCTCCCACCATGAATTCACACATCTGTGCCAATCTAGGAGTATAATCAGTTCCAGATGCTCAAGTCTATAATATTCCTTATAGTCATGGGTAATATAACATTGGATAGATGACCTGTTGCTCCACAGATTCTCATATTTATAGTTTCTGAGACATCTCAGGATGGTACAGCCTGACAAAATCTGTAGATGCTTGTCACAGCATTCAGTGTAACTCCTGGATTGGTTTAAATAATTCCTCTGTTGGGGAAAAACTTATTTAGATTAAACACAGGGATAGATCAGAAGATCTATAAACATTTCAAAAGTAAAAAAAAAAATCCTACAACTACTAAAAGAAGGAGAGAATTTTCTCTTCTTTTGCCTTAGAGCAGACCACAAACAACAAACACAAATTGAAAAAAAAAATCAACTTTAGAATGCTAATCTTTTTTTTTTTTTAAATCATAGCTGTGTACATTAATGCAAACTTGGGGTATACTGTGCTGGCTTTATATACAATTTGAAATATTTTTATCAAACTGGTTAACATAACCTTCACAGCATTTTCTTAGTTATTATGTTAAGACATTATATTCTACATTTAGTAAATTTCACATGTACCTTTCTAAGATGCACCGTAGAATGTTAATCTTACACAAAGCAGTGGAAACAACACAAATGCCTATCAACTGATGAATGGATAAATAAAAATGTGGTAGATCCATACAATGGAATATTATTCAGAAATAAAAAGGAAGTATTAATACAAGCTACCACTGGATGACCTTGAAGACCTTCACATGTTTACATGAAATGCCCAGAATCAGTGTATCTATTAAAACAGAAGGAAGGCCAGAGATTGCTAATGGCCTGGAGAAGGCAGGGTGGCAGATGAAAAATGACTGCTAACAATATGGGATTTATTTGGGGGTAAGAAAATGTGCTAAAATTAGATTGGGGTGACAGTTGCACAACTCTGAATATACTAAAAGCCATTAAATCATACACTTTAAATGGGTGAATTGTATGGTAGGTGAATTATATGTAAATAACACCATTTTCCTCAAAAGAGCAGTAGTTTAAAGACAAAATTTTTTCTTCCTAGAATGGCAAAAATCTTTCTCCATGCTCTGCCACATTCAAAGAGTCTGACAATTAACTTCGTGGACTCACCCTAGAAAAGGTGCCACATACCTCATTGAAAATGTCACTACAGTCACTTTCAAAGTGCTTCCCTTCAGAAGCTATTCACCAACGCCAGTGCTTAGCCCACCCTTCTAAGCAATTTTGGAACTCTCTTTCTGGAATGAACATCAAAGTTATTATCATATTACCTTTGATGTCCTAAATGTCATCAAAATATTTTTCTTCAATATTTCCTTTATCTTTGGGTAAAGAAAGAAGTCTTAGCACCACATCAGATGAGTAAGGAAGGTATTCCAATACAGTTATTTGTTTAGTAGTTAAAACTCCCTCATAGACAGTGCTGTGTGAGCTGGTGCATTGTCATGATGCAAGAGCCATGAGTGTTGGCCAAGATTTTCAGTTAATATTTTCCTAACTTGTTCTTTATCAATGTTTACTTGGTATGCTATGCTTCTATAGTCAGCCAATGATTTTGACACATAATTTAATGAATTTTTGCATTGTTTTGTTAATGGCTGCCCTGACCTCTCTTCATCAGTGATGTATTCTCTCCCTTCAGAAAAACATCTAATCCATTTGTACACTGACCTTTTCTTCATGACATTATCCCCATGAACTTTGACTATCATATCCTTGATTTCACTTCCACTCTTCCCAAGTTTAACAAGAAATTTGATGTTTGTTTGTTGCTTTAATTCAAGCTCCAACATTCTCATGATGGTACATAAAACAGGCAACAATAACAAATGCCACTCAGCAAGACACTGCCACATGTCTACACAACACAGCTGTGAGACACTGATATATCAAGGTTATGAAACCTTACTGAGTTGTTTGCACAGTGCTGTAAGAGTGAGGTAGCAAGGTCACGAAATTAATTTGCAAACTTTCATGTGTTCTAAAATACTATGTGTTGTCTTTCTAAAATTAAAATTTATTTGACTATTCTGCATGTTCTACTATTCTTGTTAAATCTGACAACGTAGACCTGTGGTTATTTATTTTTTAGAGATATATGGTGCTTTCTAAAAAGAGCTCAGCACAGTTGACAACAAAATCAGGTTAGGCATAGCTGAGAAGGGGAGAAATTTGTTCCAAGCCCTAAGTCACCCATTCATTTACTCAGTTCTCCATGTACCCACATTAGGCAAGACACTGGGAATACTGTAGTAAGAAGGATAGACTCCCAAGTAATAGTCTGGTAAGGAAAATAAGTGAAAATTAAAGTGTGATAAATGACAAAGGATGGGAAGAAGACAGCAAGTGAAGCAGCAAAGTCAGAAAAGCCCAGATAGAGCGAAAGACTGGCCAAGACTCAGAAATCAACAAGAACATGGCTAGTTCAAAGACAGAAAGAAATTCCATGTGGAAAAAAAATACAGAAAGTATAGAATAGAAAACAGAGTGTTTTAAAGAAGTATAGAGAAACCAGATCATGGAGGGATTTTTGTTTTAAAATAGACTTCAATGTTTAAAGCAGTTTTAAGTTCCTAGCAAAACTAAGCAGAAAAATAAAGAAAGTGCCCAAATGTACTCTGCTCCCAACAATACACACAGCCTCTCCCATGCTCAATATCTCACATCAAAGGGGTACATTTGTTACAAATGTGGACCTATGTTGACACATCATTATCACCCAAAATTCATAATTTTTATGATGGTTCACTCTTGACATTGTACATTCTATTCTATGGATTTGGGCAAATGTTTAATGGCACATATCCACCAGGATAGCATACCAAGGAGTTAAATGCCCTAAAAATCCTCCATGCTCTGCTGATGCATCCCTCCCTCCCCCACTGGGAAGGAGCCTTGGAAACCACTGATCTTTTACTATCTCCATAGTTTTGTCCTTTCTGAAATGTTACACAGTTGGGAGTCATATAACATGGAGCTTCTTCACTTTGGTTTCTTTCACTCAGTAATATACACTAAAAATTTTAAGGTTCCTTCATGTCTTTTCACAGTTTGATATCTCATTTCTTTCTACTGCTGAATATTTAGTGCTGAACAGTAGCTCATTGTCTAGTTGTACCCAGGGAGGGTTTCCTTGATTTAGCAAGAGCCACAAGCATTTACTTAGTCCAGTCTACCTGCTGGATAATCTTGTTCTGCCAACAGTGTGTGTTTAGTAGTATTGAATGTTCAAGATCACAATAAAATAAAAGCTTCATCACGCTTACTGGATTTAGAGACATTGATAATGATAAATTCGACAGGTTTAGATAGAGATATTGGTCAAAATAAAGACTGAAATTAGTTGTAGACAAAATGGGAACTAGATCAAAGGCAAAGGAATGGAGACAATATACAAAGTTATTTCAGGGAATTTGGGTGTAGAGCAAAGGAGAGAGTAGACTGGAATGTGAGCTTGAAAGTCTATTTCTTTTGTCTTGTTTTTTATTCTTTCAGCTCTTATAACTTCTACACCCTTTTCCAAAGCTTATTGAGGTATAATTAACAAATAAAAATTGTATATATTTAATATTTACAACATGATATTTGGAGGGGTTGTTTTTCCCCACTCCTCTTGAAGCCAGAGGAACTGTACACAGTTAACTGTGTACATTAATGCACTTATGGGGTACAATGTGCTGATTTGATATAAAATGTGGAAAGCTTACATCAAACTGGTTAACATAACCATCACCTCACTTACTTATTTGTTGTGGTAAGACATTTATACTCTACTCTTATAGTTTTGAAATGTACCATTGCATTGTATATACAACATGATGTTTTGATATACATATACATTGTGAAATGATTTCCACATTCAAGCTGATCAGTATATCTACCACCTCATATGGTTACTATTTCTGTGTGTCGTGAGAATATTTAAATCTACTGTTTTGTCAAATTTCACATATACAAAACAGTACTAGTAACTATGGTCCCATTGATCTCCATGACTTAATTCATCCTGCATAACTGAAATTTAATTTCCTTTGACTAACATCTATTTTTTCTCACCTCACCCCATCTCCAACCCCTGGCAACTACCATTCTACTTTCTGCTTCTGTGAGTTCAACTTTTTAAAATTCCACATACAAGTAAGATCATGTAGTACTTGTCTTTCTGGGCCTGGCTTATTTCTCTTTGCATAATGTCTGCCAGTTTCATGCATGTTGTCACAAATGCCAGGATTTCCTTCTTTTTTAAGTTAGAATAATATCCCATTGTATGTATATACATTTTTCTTTATTCATTCATCCTCCATGGACACATATATTGATTCCATACCTTGGCTATTGTGAATAATGATGCAATGAACATAAGAGTGAAAATATCTTTTATCTTTTTGATAATAGCCATTCTGATAGGTGCGAGAGGATATCTCGTTGTGGTATTGATTTGCATTTTCCTGATGATTAGTGGATTTGAGCACTTTTTTAAGTATCTGTTGGCCGTTTGTATGTCTTCTTTTGAGAAATATCTTTGTAGGTTCTTTCCCCATTTTTTAATCAAGTTGTTCATTTTTTGCCAGTGAATTGTTTGAGTTCTTAGAAGAGTTTTTAATGGAACAGTCTTGAGGGTATTTAAATGCTGATCAGGAGGCACTGAGGTCTGCAGAAAGTGGAAGAAGAGAAGAAGGAAAAGGAGGAAGAGGGGGAGGAGGGGAAGGAGAAGCAGAGGAAGGAGGAAGAAGAGGAAGAAGGGGGAAGATGGGGAAGGAGGATGGAGAGGAGGAAAGGGAAGGGGAGGAGGAGGAGAAGGCAGCAAAGGAGGAGGAGAAGAAGGATAAGACGAAGACAAAGAATATTTTTTGGAGAGAAATTTGAAAGTATTTGGCTTAATGGATTCACTTGCTTGTGAAATAATTGCCCAAGTATAAAAGGGTGAATGAAGCAGCCAAAATTCAAGGTGAAGGGTGAAGAAATAGGCTGCTAGACAGAATAGGGAAGTTGACAAAGAGTCCTCTGTGGCTGGAAAAGACAGACAACAGGATAAAATTCTACTGATGTAGCTCTTCTTTTCACTGAGTAGATGCTCTGAAAGTACTATGAGACTGTGAGGCCACTGTGTGTGTTTGTATACATGTATATTCGTTTGTGTGCATACATATGCCCACACACACACACACACTCCACCAATGATAGAAATATATTTCAACACCACTTATGATGTATTATAAAGATACAAACAAAAATAACTCCATCTATAAAAGAAAAAATCCCTCATTCAAAGAACAATGTGCCAGAATGAGTCTAGGAAAATCAACTGCCGCCACCCAACTGCTTATGAATTCAGAGACTCAGGTTCAATTTACTAATCATTTACAATTCCATTATCCACAGCTAAATGTTAGAAGCACTGATCTGAATAATCTAAAACAACAGATAATCCAAAATGATTTAAATGAGGTTTTAAAAAACATAATTATTTACATTAAATTTACATTTTTAATTTGCCTTGCTGAGGTAAATATTAAAACTAGTTTAAATTGTCTGAAAAAATATCCAGTGATGTCAGGGATTAGAAGACAATTAGAGTTTAGAGAAAATCCAGAGATTAAGTATAAGCAAAAAAAAAAAAAGAAGAAAAGAAAAAGAAAAAAGAAAACAAATCCTCTCAATTGTATTAAGACAAACTTCTACCAGAGCTTTTTCCCCCTATTATGAAATAATTGATAAATAAATGATCTCTAAATTTCCAGAACTAGAGCTGTTTGCCTTGTCAACCTGATCTTACTCTTATCCTCAGCTGAATTTTGATTTGAACTCCAACTACATTTCTTCCAACAACCAGGCTTAGTTAAATTACTTCTCAGTAAAAAATAGTTCCACTATTGGATGGAGATGGAACCAGGACATGTGGCTAACTCTAATAAAATTGCATTCCTCTTACATCTTTCACCTACTCATTCATTCAGTCAATCTTAGTCATCATTCAAGTACTGAGCTAACTATGTGTCAGGGACTGAGTGAACTTCTAACATCACAATCACCGATTAAAAGCTATATGATATAATGATATTATAATAGTTATGATATAACTATTATGATAGTTATGTTCTGTAAGGGAAGGTACTAGACTACCCACTTAGTAGACTAAGTCTTGTGTTAATTTATGAATACTTCCCTCAAAAAATGGGCTTTGAGGCTCAGTGCCTGTGGCTCAAGTGGCTAAGGCGCCAGCCACATACACCTGAGCTGGAGGGTTCGAATCCAGCCCAGGCCCGTCAACCAAAAAATAGCCAGGCATTGTGGTGGACGCCTGTAGTCCCAGCTACTGGGGAGGCTGAGGCAAGAGAATCACTTAAGCCTAGGAGTTGGAGGTTGCTGTGAGCTGTGATGTCACTGCACTCTACCCAGGGTGACAACTTGAGGCTCTGTCTCAAAAAAAGGGGGGGGGGGGCTTTGAGGGTAATTCTTAACAAAAGTGGAGAAGAACCAGGGGCGGCAGATCATACCTATAATCCTAGCACTCTGAGAGGCAAAAGTGGGTAGATTGTTTGAGCTCAGGAGTTCAAGACTAGCCTGAGTAAGAGTGAGGCCCCATCTCTACTTAAAAAATAAAATATAACTAGCTGGGCATTGTGGCACATGCCTGTAACCCTAGCTACTTGGGAGACTGAGACAAGAGGATCACTTGAGCCCAAGAGTTTGAGGTTGCTATGAGCTATGATGATGTCAGGACACTCTACTCAGGGTGACAGAGTGAGACTCAGTCTCAGAGAAAACAAATAAAGTGGAGAAGGAGAGAGATTGGTAAGGATAGTAAGAATAAGGGATCAGTTTGGACAAAGAGGAGAAAGATGTCATGATGTGATTTGTTCAAGAACATAGTTTTCTCTAGCTAAAACACAGAGGTTGTACTGTGTAGAGACTGTATGCCAAGGTAAGGCTATGGATCATATTCTAATGGTTATGAAGATTCACTGATGGAAATTTTAGAATGATGTGATGAGATTCACATTTCAGAACAACTGCTGTAGAAGGACTGGAGGGATTTGGGGAAAACATGAAACAGGTAGATGAACTAGGGAGTCTGATTAAGACAGAAGCAGTAGAACTGGAGGGCGAAAATCAAGAAATATTAAAGGAACAAAAACCACAGACTTAATGACTGGTGAAAGGGGAGACTGATGGGAGGTAAGGATCTAAATTAATTCTAAAGTTTCCAGTTTCTCACTAAATCAGAGATTATGACAGGAAAAAAACAATGTTTGAGCAGAAGGCAATGAGTTCATATGTGGAGATGCTGAGGGATATCCTTGTAGAGATAATTACTAAGTGAATTAATTAAATAGATCTGTCACTCAGGACACAAGTCAAAGGTAGAGATATACATTGAGAATGCCATAATATAGGTGGGTGTGGAGGAAGGCATAGCTCACAGCGAGAGGAACAAAGAGTAATAAGCAGAGAAAAGGCAAAAACAAAACAAACAGACAAAATCAAAGACCCATACACATTAGGCCACCTAAAATATAATAAGCATCCTACATAGTAAGGATGGAAGGGCGACGGCTAAGATAGAGCTCAACCTTTCTTTATCCCAATCAACTCACTCCAGTAGTTCCATTCAAAATAATTTTAAATTTTGATTGTTTTTTTCTTGATGTTTCTTAAGTATGTTTCTTAATTTTTACCTGTAAATATATACATTTAATATATATTTTTAAATACATATATTTTTATATGTATATTTGATATATATAGTTAATCTTTAACTGTAAATATAAATATACACATATATAAATAGCTCCTAGGTTAAAGGAATTAGGTTGATAAATACATGCTTACTTTTTATTTGTATCTCAAGATCCTGACTCTATCTGTATATCACTTCATATGTACATGATGCTATTTCGGTGATACTCATTGAAAGAGAAGAATAGAGTATAATATTGTAGGACACCCTGTATACTGCAAATGTACATTCAGATTCCTGCTATTTTTATAAGCACACTCCTACACAATGCGATTTTCCTCCCAGAGGAAAAGAGAGAACTTTTACCCCACTCCTTGAATCTTAGGGTGGTTTTGTTTTGGTTTGGTTTGGTTTTATACTTGGTTTGGTCAGAGGCCCACTAGCAACCATGATGCAGGCAGAAACATGAAAGGGGCTCAGACACTCTGTCACCTCCAGCAAACCACCATGGGAGCAGGCCCAGGGGACCCTACTGAAGGATAAGAGACCTTGTGGAACACAAATTATCCATCTTAGTTAAAGGGCCCTTGATCTACCCAAACTTCTGTCCAAGAGACCTGCAAATAAAATCATCTCAGACCATCCAGCCTCCGTGGAGCTACTAGCTGACTATGGAGATTAACCAAACTGCTTCAGAATAGAAGGACCACTCACTGACCCAGAAATTGTGATCACATTAAATTATTATTATCTTAAATCGTAATGTTTGAGGATAATTTGTAATGCAACAATGAATTCTGCCTTCTAGAATGGCATAAGAAGTCGTTTAATTTGCTTTAAGTAGTTTCTAAATTATAATCTTTGTTAAATGAAGAAAACCTCACAGCAGGCAACTTTTAGCTCTTCTGCAACTTCCGCCAGAGAAACCTACTACTCCGTAAGCAGGTTTCAGAGTGCATAGACCATAATAGTGATGATTTCGTATTTTGCATTTTGAGCACAGGCTGGATCAAGACTGGGTAGAGACAAGCAGTTCTAACAAGTTTTCACCCTGTAGCTACAAATCTTTAAACTTCACAATGATAAGAAAGGCACACAATGAGGTTTTTTTCAATCCAAATAATACACTGGTACTTATTGCTGACCTTTTATTTTATTTTTGCTTAAAATCAAACAGATGGTCTATTTTGAGAAGGATGCCACCAAAGTTTTTCAAGAAAACTTGGATAAAAGTATCTCATAATTAATATTAATATTGCCACCAAAATTCAATAAGATTCTTTCAGGTTACCAATCTCACAAGTTAAAACTAGTCTTCATAAGATAATTATGGACAAAAGTTATGAATTATTCATCTTTGATTGCCCATACTCCCTCCGGTGTGGGAGGCTCTTGATAGGTATTTGTTGAATGGGTGAATGATTAACAGGCCAACTGCATCGTTTCAGGCTTTCCTATCTGCAGTGGTTGTACATGAGATGTGATTTGACCCGTGATATAACTGACTCGATATAATTAATGCATCATTTCATAATGAGGTTCCCCTGGTATTGTGCTTATACATGAAACCATGCTAGTGACTCAGAAAGAAGAATCTCAACTAAGAGAGCTCTCTGTGCAAGTTAGATTTATCCATTTCTACCCAGTTTCTATAACAGATTATATTCTTGTTTCAAAAGAACAAAACTGGCCTAATCTAACTTTCACCTAATTTACAGGTTGTATATATAGTTATAGACATAGATGTATAACATACATATTTATCTTCATATTTAGAGATGACACTACTGCTGGTGATTTTTATCTGAGCAAACAGGTGCAGCTGAAAAGCCTTTGCCCGATCAATTGTTCTTTCCACACTGTACACACATAAAGACTATTCTATGGTGGGCAGCTATAGCCCCATTTGCAGAGTCCACTGCGAGGTACTATGCTACGTGACCACAACATTTAAAATCATACTCTACCCATTTCTGTGATTTGTAAATAGCTATACTTCTTCTAACTGGTGCAGGTAAAACTGCCCACCCTATTATCGCTCAGAATTCCAGACTTACACTAACTCACATGAAGTGTTACCTTGCGGGATCTTGCCAGTTTTTCTTCCGCTTGTTGTTTTTGTTTGCCATCCTCCAGCTTCACATTGAGAATCTCGGAGTCTCCTGCCATCAGACATTCTTCACAGCTGTCCAGTCTTAAACCTTGACACTCCAATAAGATCATACGCACACTAGCTACTGTAGGTCCTCACTGTCTGGCCTGCCCCCATGCAAAGTTCAACACCACTCACGAGAGGAACTGATGGGATTGCTCAAGAGATAACTGTCCACTTACTTACTGCTTATTGACTGAAGCACTAGACACGGTGGTGAGAGCTGGGGATGTGGCAACAAACAGAGTTGCTTCCACAATGGAGCTTTTGCTGCAGTGATGCGTGTTTCTCCTTTCACTTCAGAACAGAGACAGCATCTCTTCTCTAATATCACTTAGACCACTGTGTTGCCCTTAGTAAGTGCTTAATGAATGCCAATAGACAGGTCAGTATTCTAGAAACCTTCAGTTGATGCTGCACTTCTACCCCTGCTTGCTGGGTCTCCGCGATCTCCCGATAGCCTATGCAACAAAAATCATGACTGCTTTTAGCTCTCTATTGCCAATCGAAATAACTAACTGGCTCTACCACTTCCTTTCTGCAAAGCTTTGATATGATTTTGTTCTTCCTAGATTTATTACAGGTCTGTATCAATCCTGCCAAGCTTTTCAGGCACTTTATTAGCATTTTTCCTGAGGGTCCCAAATGTAATACGAGGAGTGCAGGTCATGGCATAGATTTCAACAGACTTGTCTGTGGCTTGACGCACTGCCCCATCCTCTTTCCCTTGGTGTTTTTCAAACACCAATATTCATCAGTATGCCCACATCAGCAGGAGGCAAGACCACAAACAAACAGGTAAGCAGTAAAGAGACACAAGCAAATCATTCGCCTACCTACTTTCTGTGCCCCATGGAACAGAAAGTGAACTTCTAACATCATCTAACATCATCTAAATCTTGGAGGTTTGTTGGTTTGTGATTATTCCCAAAGCTATATTTCAGGAATCCCAAAGAGACCGACTTATATATTCCTACTGCAAAAGTTCTTTCACAGAAAACTTGGTATTCCTTATTCAGAATAAATTCTTGAAAAGGTCTTATTGGTTATATTCCTAGATTTGAATTCAAAAACATTAAATGCTATATTGCCCAAGCACTTCATTTCTCCTTGGATTTTTATAAATAACTTGAAGTTCCCAGCCTTTACTTCTGAATCACCTAAGACAAAGTTGAAAAGGAGAAGGGAGAAAACTCTAAAATTTATTATACATGATAGATATTCTCTTGGAAAGCTAGGAATTGAGATCGTCTACATTGTTCTGTATCATGATCTGGACAGCAGATGGCACATACGTATGTTTGTTAAAAGTTACTTGGGGATGATCTCTATCCCTCAAGCCTCAGACTATAGAGTAATCAAAAAGGGAGTGTTTATTTTGTCCTTCCTGTGTTCCTAGCTGTATGCTGATTCCTAGGAAAAGAAAAAGCTAATCACATCCCCCCACAGGTCCCTAAAATTTTATTGAAGTTGTAAGACAAAATGAGGAAACGAAAATATGAAATGGCAACATGCTATACAAAGATTATTAAAAAGGAACAATCATTGATTGGCACCACTAATTATCACTAAAGGACCTAAGAGATGAGAGTATTCTGAGTGTCTGTCAACAGCAAGTACACTCATAAAAGGGACGAAATTTACACAGTTGGACCTAAGCTTGGGGCCCTGTGTTGGATGCAATAACATAAAGCACTGAGGCAGGAATTAGCAAGAAAGTGACAGCTTGTAGGAGATGGATATTTGTTGCACTTCTTTGGCTGTCCAGCACCTTTTGAATACCACTGCTATGTTGGAAAATTGTGCATCCTCAAAGTAGAAGCTGGAAAAATGTCTTCCTAGCTTCCCTTGAAGCTTGTCCTGGGCCTCTCCAATGCACTAAATAAGATGTGAGTTTGGAAAAAGATGAAATGAATGAGGAAGTGCAGTGCTGAGCTGATACCAGCAAGTGCAGCCAGTCAGCCTTCAGAGCCTACGGGGCACGCCCTGGATAGTGAAGTAGTGCAACCCTGAAATTTGGAGATTATTCCTGGGTGCAAGACAGCCAGCCCGATCCTCAGACATCGCAGCGATGTTATGGTGTGTCCACAATCTATCTAATACATTTCTTGTTTCTGGAGGCAGGCTCTGTTGATTGCAACTAAAAACCTTAACAAAGGCCAGACTGACCAGAGCAGAATGTGCAACTTGAATCATTATTTGTCTAAGAAGAAAGAAAAACCATACATATTAGTAAAAATACTAAATTCAGAACAAGTTCTAGAAAAACCTAGGTAGTGGGCGAGGGCCAAGCAAGTGGTGAAAGGATGAATAGAGAGAGCATGATGAATTTAATAGGATGGCACGAGATGCAAAGCAGCATTCACACTGAGTTTCTGATGGGGGGGTGGGTGCAGCACTGCGTCCCCAGCTGCAACTTGCCCATTCTCTCCACAGGCACCTTGGGAGGCTGCACCCTGACCTCTGAGTCACTGGGCTCACCTGCTTTCTGCCCTGCTCTGGGTTATGCCAACGAGGAACCTTGAGAGAAAGAAGTGTGAGATCATAGAATTCGCACAGAGGACGCAGTGTGAGAGCAGAGAATCCACACTCTGGACTCCTCACAGCAAGCTCTCATGGATGGGAAGCCCACCCCAGCCAAAGGCCCCAGCTGCTGCCGGCAGCCTATTCTCCCCAGTCTCTCTTTGAGCACTTTTTCTTACTCTTGAGGGATGAGAATGGAATTCCTCAGCCTCTGGTTCTGAGTACTGCTTTCTCCTCCTGTGTGCCCGTGCTCTACCACACATCTGCAGTACTGTCTTTGTGAAGTCTCTTCCCCTTACCCAGCTGAGTGTGCCATCACTTTCCTGCTGGGACCCTTACTAAAAAGCATGACATGTTATTTGAGAGTATACGTCTTTTCCACAAGGAAAAAACGAACACAACATTCAGAAGAGTAGCTTACCCCGGAGGACAGGGAGGGGAGGACAGTAATCAGAGGGGAGAATAATAAGCAGGAGATGTAACGCATGTCACATAAAGATTTATTCTTAAACTGGGTCACGGAAACACAAATGCTTTCTGTATCATTCTTTATGACTGTTACGTTAGCCTATAGTCAAACAAAAATTTTTCACTCATCTTAAGAATATCTTTTTGTGAATAAAATCCCAATTTTGATGTAGTCCTATTCATCGATCTTTACTTCTAGGAGCTTTTCATGTCACATTTAAGGAATTTTTGCCCATTTGACAATAACTTAGTCATTGTGAATTCCTCGTGTTATTTTCAGGATGCATTTTTCATGCAGGACTGCGATCTATTTTGATTGTATTTTTTGTATGGTAATATGGTTTGTATGATTAACATTATGGATTTCTTGTGACTAATATATTATTATGATTTTTACCTTTAGGTTCATGAGTTCTTTTTCTTTTCTTTTTTTTTTCTATTTTTTGGTAAGGAGCTGGAAATTGGCCATTGGTAATATTTCTCTACTAAATATGTGGAGCTCTCACTAAGCCTGGATATTTCTTTCTGAGGTTTTAAATCAGAGATTCAGCTTTTTCAATAGAACTATACAGACTTTGTATCAGTTTTCATAAGTTGTGGTTTTAAAGGCACATGTTTATTTCATCTGAATTTTCAACTTTATTGTTATAAAACATTATCTGTAGTATCCATATAGGTGAACGACAATATTTTTATCTTCTAAAGTGGAGCACTTACCCTGTCTGTTATAGATAACTTCACTATCATACAGAACCACCCCAAGATTAAATATCAGCATTCTATCAGAAATGCAACACAAGGAAGCAAAGGTCTGTTCCAAAAAGAGTGTCTGCTTTTAAAGATAAACGCTGCTAATAATTTTTCAATAAAATTCCCTCATTGGAAACACGACTTCACCTAGCACCAATACCTCATGCAGCCCGAATTACACAAGTTCATGTAAACCTTCAGAAAGCAGGTGAAAACTCAAGTGCAATTCCAATATTAAATGAAAGCAAGAGATTTAGACTTTTAGCTACCAAATTGGAAACAGTAGAAAGAGCTCACATTTCAGAAAAATGTGGAGAGTAAAACGTGTTAAATGTAAAGAGAGAGTCAAGTGGGAAGAAACTTAAAACAAAAATAAAATAGGGAAAGGTGAAAAGCAAGGGGACAGAGTGACAGGTGGACACATCAAAGCAGGTGAGTTTTGAAAAGTTGGTCAACCAAGTCCAATTTGACTAGTGGCTGGGGGGAATGAAGACAGATTAAGATCTTTCGCTTTGGAGTACCATTTAAGAGAGCAGTTTCAGTGAAGTAGGAGATGTTAGAAATAGTAGTTAGAAAATCAGTAGTTAGGAAATGTGAGTACTGGATTGTTTCTGCTGATTTCAAAGGAATGTCCATACTGAATAGCTGTGGTATCAAGTAGTCAGGAGATTTTGAAACATCTCTATCTGAAGAGAGAGAAAGTTCTATGCTATGGCTTCGCCAGTGAAGAGGTGAAAAGAATAAACAACTTCAGCAATTACAGGTGAGCCAGGTCTAACACCCAAATGTCAGGGATATTATAATCCAATCAACAACACAATCCCCTCTTCCTTTTACTTAAAGTCCCATAAGATTTTATATAATTTAAAAAATCTGCTTTTCTTCTGGCCCCTTGTATTATTAAAAGTGTTTTACCAATCTCTACTATAATAAAAGAAAAAAGTACAACAAATCTAAGAGAAGTCATTGTACTCTATCCTTTTAGCTGTGTTTACATGAATCAGGGAAGTAATGTGCATCCCGGGAAACCAAGCAGAGCGAACTCCCGTTACCCTCACTTTGTCATTAAGGTCAGTCCAAACTTAAGCGATTTCTGGATATTTCCAAGATGTAGGATCATCTGAATTCTAGACTCTCAGGTAGCACTTTGATAAATCTAAAGCTTCTGACGGTGAAATTATTGCCCAAGCCTCTACCAAAAAGAAAGATTACAAAGAAAAAACTCCTTAATCTCAGGAAAAAGTTCTGTCTTGGAAATTTGTAGTATCTTGCTTGTTTTGGTATAAGTAAAGACCTTGGCATGTGAAAACCATGTCAAGCCATGTCTTCTATGGAGCTGTTTCTCAGGTTCTTACAGACCAAACCTGGTGCTTCCAAGGACTAATCAAACTACTTCAATTCAGAGAGGCCATTTATGTATCAAGAGAAAATTTTTTCAGCATTTAATCACAGAAAACGTATGAACTTTACCCCAATGTCTCAGGGTATTCATAGCTTCCCCGCACATTCCCTCTCTAGAAGAGTCTTTCTCCCAGGCAGCCTTCCTCCCCCAGACTGATCCCTGGGGGAAGAGATGGCAGAGGGAATAGAAAGGGGAGTCCCAGGGCTCATCCCAGGGCAGATACTGCTATTCTAGGCAACCCCCCTTCATTTAAGCTGGAGTAGTAATAAGTTTTAAATGGTAGAAACTTTTTTTCTCACCCTCAGTCTTGTTTAAAACAGTTTTTTGTACCTGAATGTCTGAATGAAAATGAAATAATGAATAGGGGACGTTTTCCTAAACCAGTCACACATTGCTTAATGATGTGATATGTTCTGAAAAATACATCATTAGGCGACTTTGTCACTGTGTAGACATGACACTGACACCTAGACGGCGTAGTCTACTGCACACCGAGGCTCTAAGGCCTACTGCTCCGAGGTTGCACACCTGTGCCGCATGTTACCATACTGAATACCGTACACAAGTGTAATACAAGGGGAAGGACTTGTATATCTAAGCAGATCTAAATATAGAAAGGGCCCAGTAAAAATATGATATTAAGAAAATGGAACGATCATGTAGAGCACTTGCCAGGAACAGAGTCTGTAGGACTGGACGTGGCTCTGGGTCAGTGAGTGAGTGGTGAGGGAATGTGAAGATCCCACCTCTACAAAAAAACAAAAAAAAAAGTATCTTGGCATGGTGGCACATTCCTATAGTCCTAGCTACTGTGGAGGCTGAGGCAGGAGGGTATCTTGAGCCAGAGAGCTTGAAGTTGCAGTAAACTGTGACCATGACACTACTCCTGCCTGGGTGACAGACGGAGCCCTCCCCCAAAATAATAATATGCCTGGTGCAGGGGCTCATGCCTGTAATCTTGGTACTCTGGGAGGCTGAGGTGGAAGAATTGCTTGACCTCAAGAGTTCAAGACCAGCCTGAGCAAGAGAAAGACCCCATCTCTACAAAAAAACAGAATTTAACAGGGCACGGTGCCTGTACCTGTAGTCCCAGTTACTTGGGAAGCTGAGGCAGAGGATCACTTGAGCTCAGGAGTGTGAGCTTGCTGGGAGCCATGACCACATCAGCGCACTCTATTCCAGGCAACAAAGCAAGACCTTGTCTCAAAAATGAAATATTTTTTTTTTAAAAAAAGAAGATATATAATTATTATGTACCTATAATTAAAAATAAAAAAATTTAACATGTAATCATAATAAAATACACCATAGTAAATACTTTAACCAGCAACTTAGTCATTTCTTATCATGATCAAGTATTGTGTACTGTACATAATTGTATGTGCTATACTTTTATCGAACTAGCAGTGCAGCAGGTTTTTTTAAACACAAGAGTAGCACATTGAGCTGTGACATTATGACAGCTATGACATCACCAGGTGACAAGAATTTTCAGCTCTGTTGTAATCTTATAGGATCACCATCTCACAGATGTGGTCCATTAGTGATCTACAGTTGTCCAGTATGCAGGATATGACAGTGATAGGAATTTTTCAGCTCTGTTGTAATCTTATGGGATCCCTGTCTCACAGATGTGGGATCCACAGTTGTCCAATATGCAGGACATGAACATGCTGTGCTTTACCTTTTCCTAAAAACACAGTCCTGGGCCCTGTGGGTTACATCGTCAATGTTTTAACACTGTAGACTTGGAAGGGACTTTGAAAATGTTCCAGTTCAAACCACTTATTTTTCTAACAAGAAAATGACCTGGAGCTGTATAATTACCTACCCAAGCTCCACACAGCTAGTGGAAGTTTAAGGACTAAAACTCCAGTTGTAGTCCACCACACCAAACTTTTCTTACTGTAATGAACAATTAATTTCTTTTCCTCTCTATTTCTTTCCTTCCTTCCCTTTCCTTCTTTCTTTCCTTTCTCTCATTTTTTCTTTTTCTTTCTTTCCTCCTTTCTTTCCTTTCTTTCTTTCTTTTCTTCTCTCCTTTTCTCTATCATTCTTTTTCTTCCCTCCTTCCTTCCTTCCTTCCTTTCTTGTGTTCTTTCCCATGTATGTGCGTGCATGGGCATATATGTGTCAACCTTCCTGTATTACCATATCTCATCACCACTGGTTGGGGCCTGGACCGGCCAGGTCCCCGGCCCTCGGCTTGTCTAGCTACGTTCCTGATGTGGACTGCTATGCTGTTATCTCCCTCAGGAACAATTGCTCTTAGATGTCTAAGCTATGTACTTTAGCAGAGGAGAGAGAGTCTTTAAGAGAGAAGCAGTCTTAGAAGAATCAGTCTTAGCAGTCTTTAGCAGAGCTTAGTAATTTTCAGCAGATAAATGCTGTGCTGGTGTTAGGCAGGAGAAGCGACAGAGTCAGAGTGAGCAGGTCCATGACAGAAAGTATGTAAGCTCCCCACTGCCTTCCCCTGCAGCCTAATATAGAGCTGATCTTGTGACTCTTAATACCACAGGTGTAGCGAAAGCCAATTTGCTGATGCTCTCGTCTCCCGGGCTCTCATGCTTGTTAAGAGGGCCAAATCCCTCCCTTGATAAAGGTGTTCCATTATCGAGCTACAGGTGTTACTCACAACTCTCACTCCTCCTAGCCATGGGCTATACGGGCTGCTACACCCACTGGTAAAACATCGTTTCTCAATGTGTCTCTCTCTGAAGGTGCTTCTTGGATAGATCAGCCTTCGAACTAGTGGAAGAGTAAAGATCTACCCTCACCTGTGTGGGCGGGCATCAGCCAATCCTTTGAGGACCCAGATAGCAAGAAAAGGTGGCAGAGGGACATATACACTCTCTCTTCTGAAGCTGGGACATCTATCTTCTCCATCCCTCAGACACCAGAACTCCAGGCTCCCCGACCTACAGACTCCAGGACTTACGTTCCCCAGGTTCAGACCTTCGGATTCAGACTGAATTACACCACAGGCTTTCCTGGGTGTCCAGCCTGCAGGTGACAGATATGGGATATCTGTCCTTCACAATCCCATGGGCCAACTTGTATAATAACCCACCTCTTCTGGATCGATCAACCTATATCCCATTAGCTCTTATCTCCAAAGAACTGGAATATATTCTTCTTTCTTCTTTTCTTTTTTAAATAGACTAGGAATTAAAAATGAAGACTAAAAGTATCACATACTTTCCCTCACCACAGCATCTACCCCTCCATGCACCATGAAGAAACCTTCAGCAGTTACTCGGAACTGAAACTTGGCGTACAGATTCTCAGCTTAGACACAACCTCAATATTGGTGGTGGTGGGGAGTGGTAATTTGAAAATAATCCCTTATGTATTTTTTTGATTTCGCATACCTCAGTTTATCTCTGTACTATTTTAACATTGGTCTCCTGGAAAGTCATTTAAAAGGTATCCACTGAAACAGTGAGTAAAATTTTATGATGTAGGTCAACAAAATTTGGCATGGGGTTTTATGCATCCAGATTGAGTTTAGCATGTTAGATACAATTTTAATATGGCCTTTGCACTAATAGAGTTTTAAAGTTGAAAAACATAAATTTGAACACTAACCTAGTTTTACAAGTAACTGTGATCCAGAGGAGGTAAGTGGTCGGCTGAGGCCACAAAGTTAGTTAATAAAGGTAACAGCACTGGAACTCATGTCTCCTGGATGGAATTCCAGTTCAGCTGTTTATTCTACCACATTATATGGACACTCCCTCTCTCCCTCAAAGCGAAGTTTGCAGATAAACACAGAGCTATTTGCATCTATCCAGTCCTAAAATTCCTACAATAAACTTTTATCTGGCTCAGCGCCTGTAGCTCAATGAGTAGGGCGCCAGCCACATGCACTGAAGCTGGCAGGTTCAAGTCCAGTCCAGGCTGAACAATAGTGACAACTACAATTTAAAAAAAACTAGCCAGGTGTTGTGGTGAGTGCCTGTAGTCCTAGCTACTCAGGAGGCTAAGGCAAGAGAATCGCTTAAGCCCAAGACTTTGAGGTTGCTGTGAGCTGTGATGACACAGCACTCTACCGAGGGTGATGTAATGAGACTCTGTCTCAAAAAAAATAAAAATAAACTTTTGTCTGTGAGTTTGGCGTCATTCTTCTTGTTTGGGGTGGGAACGGTAGAGGATGTTTTGATTCTGTCTTCCTTTCGTGGGTTCCACCTTTCTTTCATCTTGGGCCCTTTACTGTGGTTGCCCTACTGAAATGGTAAACAAACCTCCAGGTTCTTGCCTTATATCATCAAAGAAAAATTTAAAAAGCAGTTCCCTGCATGTGTGAAGCAGGTTTCCTTCCTGAATACCACAGAGCATCAATTCTTATGAAAATAACTCCATCAAGAAGTCAGCTGCACGATTCCTTGGGCTGGATTTGGGCATGATCATAGAGGGCAGAATGAGACTGAGTTTTCACATCTCATCTTTTATAAAGACTATGTAACTTTACTCTCATGGGAAGAACATAACTTTGCCCTTTCACCTACAATATCTCTTAGTCTGACCACCCGAATAGCATCCTACCTGTATAATTTCTCAACTTCAGTCTTCCCAAAATGTCTTCATCTTACTTGAGGAGGCATCTACAGGATGAAATCTTTAATCACTGTTACTCCTCATTCCCTCCTTGACCTTCTCCATCTTGTTGATTACCAGCTCCTCCCCTGGGTCTTAGCCTCCTTTTGCCTAATCCTTAATCTTCTTTTGCAGACTTCTCTTCTTCTGACAATCCCTTAAAATATGGTACCCTCCTCTCTTCTCAATATACAAACTCTTTGGCCAAAAGAGCCCCATATGACTATTGGTTAGCATATTAGAAGCACTAATACAGAACCCTTCCATGAATGCAGGAAGTGCTGTCAGACAGTTCTGCTCTAGAACCTTCTGCAGATGGCATCAGAGTAACTCAACTCTACCTTAAAAAGTCTAAAACTTCTCTTCCATACAAATCCTCTCTCCTTCTCTACAACCCATGCTACTTTGCAACAGTACCCTAACTGATCTCCCAGCCCACCTTCCTACACCTCCCTCTCCAAAATCACTTTTCACAATGCAGCCACAGATTTCTTTCCTGAATATAAATCTGGTTATGCTAATGTCTTACTAATAACCCTTCAATGGTTTCCTAGTGGCTGTATAAGGTGACCAAATAATTTATCATCTGAATGCAGGCAATTTCAATAATTTGATGCTACTAATAATTGCACTGCTATAGTAAAACTAAATTGGCAAATAAAACTTTCACAGGAAACCAGTATGATGTATGGATACCCTGCATAGAGTCTAAATTTTTTCAGATAGTTTCTAAGTCCTTATATGTCAGGTCCTGGCTGTAGAACTACCTGCCATTCACCAAACCTGATGTTCTGTTTCACAGTTCTGTAAATTCCCAGTGACTGGATCACCTGTACCCTCCTTGTCACGCCTGCAAAAATACAGAATCCCTAATGATGCACACAACCACTGTCTATATACTATTTTATTTTGAAGTACTTATGTTTCCTAAGTGTGAAATAATACATAGTTCTTAGAGAAATTTGGAAAATGTAGAAAAATTTTAAAAAGAACAAAATCATCCACGTATCTATCATTCGAGACAACTACAGTTAAAATTTCAATGTGTATTTTTCTCTATTCATGTGTACATATATAGTTTTCTTCCCCAAAGTTAATTTTTCCTATTTTGCAACCAGCTTTTATCATAATATAATATTTATATTTCCTTTGTCCTTAAATAGCCTTTCATAACATGAATTTTAATGACAGAGTATTAATTCATTGTATGAAGATACAGTAGAATAACTAATCTCCCATTGTCTACTTAGATTGCTTGAAGTTTATAAAATTTATAGAATAACAAAATACGTTTTCTCATAATAAGCAATTCATATTCACTGCAGACTTTTGGAAAAGAGATACACAAAAAGAAAAGAGATTTATCACGTTATGAAAATGACTTTTACGGTATTTAAAGTAAGGCTGTAAGAAAACATATTTTCAAAGTTCTTATTAAATCAGTCAAAAAATATTGCACTCCTGGTAATATGGACATGTCAAGTTTGTACAATGCAAGTATTATATAAAGGCAGTTTTTTTTCATAGCTGTATTTTTTTCTTTTAATATTTAATCCTGCCACTAGGCTAAACTCTTCCAAAGGTATACATATGAAACATGTTTGTAAGAAATACTTTTTAAGATATTTAGCAGTATTCCAGAAATTCTACCCATGAACATTAAGAGGGACTATACCTTCCTGAAAATGTACACTGCATTTTAATCACCCATGAAATAAAGTCTTACTTTTCAAAGAATATGCAAAATTTCTGACCAGGAAATTTTTGAAAACATAAATTGTTTATACCAAAGATGTAAGACTTAACCAAGCGTAACTGACCTGAATTTGTGGTCACTGTATCACAGATAGAGTCACCATTTGCCTTTTCAGAAAGTGAAAGGTAGACTTGTGAATATATGAATTCCAGACTATGTGCCAGGACACTACCATAATTTTATTACTTGCTGCTGTTCTGCTAATTTTAAAATGACTTCATTCAATCTCAATTAAACTTTTAATATGCCAAATCTTGGCAGCAAAATGTCACAAATTTATTCCAGCGGTCTCTGCACAGTTACCTATGACGGAAATGTTTTACCTTCCTCCTTTGAAAAAAAAGATACTACAATATTTGGAGCAGAGACTAATTATGACTAAGTAATATTATAATAATAATATTATATAGTATGATTATAATGTATTAGATAATACTACTAATAATAGGCCAATGGATTTTGGAGGAGGGGGTTCATGTAATACCAATCATTTTTCTCTACTCCAAGTCCTAAACATGGCATATGACCCAGAAATCGTGGTTGAGAAAATACCACTCCCAGAGGTTAGGCAGAACTTCAGCAAACTCACCCAGCATGTAAACACAGCACTGACCAGCTGCCATGAAGACACTATGGGGCACAGTGGCACTTGGCTGTTCTGAGCTGGGCCCTGAAAAAGAGCACTTAACCTCCCTGTACAGGTGGTGTGTGGGTGTATTGGGGAAGCTTCAGATGTGAGCATACAGCCCACAGGCCGAGCACGGTTTTGCAAGCTGTTTATGGAAAGGTGGAAATGTCAGAAACACACCTCAGTCTCTTTGGCCAGAGAAGTGAGGAAAGGAAAGCTGTGGTGAAAAGCTCTGGACAAATCTGAAGCCACCTCCCTAGCTGGTTTTTTCAGGAGATAGAGCTTGTGTATGTTTACTACTGAATCAAGTGTGGCATCGACTTGATGGGCATGAAAATCAGTTCTAATCCTGATGTGAAAGAGGCGAGCCCAAATCAGCTCAGATAAATTATTCAGTGTTTGATTTAATGGGGCTATTTCAGATTTCCAATGTAGTGATAGGAGATTCAAACTTCATTTGCTACAGGTCCATGCTGAGATTCTCTACAGCTTTCACAGAACACAGCACAGGGAAAGTGACTGGGGAAGCAGAGTTGATACCAGTTGAATGAGCTGCTGAGATTACACACACAGCTGTCCTGGCAGCAGTGGATGGGGATCACCTGCAACTCAGACTTTTCACCCCAAAATGCATAAATTACCCCCTTGACCACAGCATAAAGCTTTTATTTTTACTTAACTTATAAACATTCTCCTATACATAATTATTTACCCAAATGCATTTTTTTCCTCCTTCAGCTGTAAATGGTCTAGATAAAACTAATATATTTATAGATAGTATCATGTTTTCCTTTGGCTTCCAATATAATTTTGTAGACAAGATCCTTAAAGCACGTAACCTAAGTTGATGACCACTGCGGACAGATAAAATGAGGTTTCATATTTAATACTGAAGAGGGTTTCCTTCATAGGTTTTAAATCACTTTTACATTATTTCATGATTACAATCACCTAGTAAGGAGGACAGGAATTATTATTATTACCGTGCCAATGAGTAAACTGTTCTATTCTGGATTTAGAGATGTTTTGTGTGTTATTCAAGGACCTATGACTAGTACAGGTCCAGGCTTTCTAACTTGGAGTTCAGTGCTCTTTCCTCTATAGTGGAAATTGGATGGCTATCATATTTTTTCAGAATTTCAAGATATAGATAGATGTTTCTAGATAAGTTTCTACATATGTTTCCTACTTAAGTTTTTATATGTAGAAATGTAGATAAGGTTCATATGGAAATCTAAATAAGTTTATATACACATGTATACACACTTTTATATATATATGTGTGTGTGTGTGTGTATATATATATATATATACATATATGTCTAGAAAGGAGCAAGAACTATCTGCCTATGAGTGGAATTCTCCACCTATATCCCAACACTAGCAGGAGACAGGAACATAATCTTTCCTTTTGAGTCAGAATAGTGAAGGATCACTCCTCTTCTCTGCCTTCATGGGAAGCAACACAGGAAGAAATAGCACTCCATCCTGGCAATACACAACACGTAAGTCATCTATTTCAACATAAGGGCAGTGGCCTCTACTACTTAAGGTCATTTCTTGGGGAAAGTTGGAGGA
>CAUYQV010115203.1:0-12442 GCA_963574575.1 Galagoides demidoff
CCTGTGGTCCCAGCTACTTGGGAGGCTGAGGCAGGAGACTCACTTGAGCCCAGGAGTTGGAGGTTGCTGTGAGCTGTGATGCTATGGCACTCTACCCAGGGGGACAGCTTGAGGCTCTGTCTCCAAAAAAAAAAAAAAAAAAAATAGAAAGGAACAATGTTTTTGTTCAGTGTGAAATAGCAACAGGGTTATATAAGAAAAAAACCCTCACTATGTTGCCCTTGGTAGAGTGCTATAGCAACCTCAAACTCTTGAGTCTTGCCTCAGCCTCCCAAGTAGCAGGGACTACAAGCACCTGCCACAACACCGAGCTATGTTTTTGTTGCAGTTGTTTAGCTGGCCCGGGCCAGGTTTGAACTTGCCATCCTCAGTGTATGTGCCTGGCACTGTAACCACTGTGCTCTGGGCGTCAAGCCAAAAGTCCATATCTTTAAAAGATGCATAACTGACAATGACTGGAATTTCCTTTAAAATAATAACTATTTTTAAAATAATAATACATTACCAATGTAGGTTATTTTGTCATCCTGCCAAAAGTTAGCAATTAGATGCCAAGGGAAGGGGCCATGGTAAAGAAATTCTAGAGGATATGAAAGATGGTAATTGCTATTGGCATCCCTGAATGGTTATGAAACCTAGAGTGGGAACTCCAAAACCAGACCTGTCATCTTTACTTCTTACCTAGGTCTACTCCTAATCACAAGTAATAGGGTACTTACTTTCTTACCCCTTAGGCTGCAGCTCACAAAGACTAATTTGAATGTTTCTTGTATGCATTAGTGCTTCAATCCCAATAACCAGCTTGTCTTCAATAATCAATTAGTAAATCCCTTTACCTTCTTGCAAGGTGACTCATTCAGTAAATGGAACACCTTTATTTGGAACACCTAGCATATAAAAAGTAAACTTGCTGACTATTCACTGAACACCCACTAGCAGTACTTAGTAATTTATGGAGTACTCCCCATATTCATAACACTGCAGGGGACAGTCAGGAGTTAAAAAGAATTATCTCTGTGGTGGCTCACAGCTATAATCCTAGAACTCTGCGGGGCCGAGGTCAGTGTATCGCCTGAGCTCAGGAGTTTGAGACCAGCCTGAGCTAGAGAGAGACCCCATCTCTAAAACTAGCCACATTGTGGCAGGCACCTATAATCCCAAGCTACTGGAGAGGCTGAGAAAAGAGAATTACTTGAGCTCAAGAGTTTGAGGTTGTGAGCGATGACACTATGGCACTCTACCGAGAGCAAAAATGAGACTCTCAAAAGAAACAACTGTCTGTACCCTAAGGATCTCTGATTACAGAACTTTAAGATAGTTAAAAATCAATAGCAAGGCACTAAACAGAATTATCAAAGATGATTCAACCACAATTGTCTTCAAAAGAGAAGAGCATGGAGCTATGAGACTGTGCTAGGAAGTCAACCTTGCCTGGCTGGCCAGGCTTTCCAGAGGAAGTTACCTTGAAGGTAAGATTTGAACAGTCAAGGAGAGTATGAAAGGGGTGTTGAAGACATAAGACTCCTGCTCAAAGAAAATAGAACGTGGGTTTTTTTTGTTTTTGTTTTTGTTTTGAGACAAAGTCTCACTCTGTTGCCCTGGGGTTGAGTGATGTGTTACCGTCATAGCTCACATCAACCTCAAACTCTTGGCCTCAAGCGATCCTCTTGTCTCAACCTCCTGAATAATTGGGACTACAGGCATCTGACACAGTGCCCAGCTTTTTTTTTTTTTTTGGAGACAGGGTCTCTTGCTTGTCTCAGACTCCTGAACTCGGGCTCACTCACCTTGGCCTCTCCGAATACTAGGATTACAGGCATGAGCCATGTTACCTAGCCTAGAATGTGTGAATTTTCTGCAGAAAGAGAATCTGAATTGTGGAAACTGGAAGGTCATTGGAGCTAGAGTAGGAGTGAGTGGGTAGCTTGAGATGAGGCAGCTCCAGATCCTAGAGGCCCATAGACAAGTGTTTACATTTTATTCTGAAAGTGAAGGGAATGCAAAGTATGGTTAGCAGGAAAATGAAGGGACCAGGTTTGTGCCTTTTGGGAGCCAATCATAATTTCAAAAACACACAATCCTGAATGCCCTAATTTCAAATGTTGAAATCCTAAAAGATTAAAATGCCAAAAATAGAATTCTGGAAAAAAACTCATTTATATCTAAAAGGGAAAGAGTTTATTTGAGTTTATTTAAAACACAACAGACTATTTCATAGACCAATTTCCAAAATAAGATAGGCAATGATAACATTTTTTTTTTGTAGAGACAGAGTCTCACTTTATCACCCTCGGAAGAGTGCCGGCGATTCTCTTGCCTCAGCCTCCCAAGCAGCTGGGACTACAGGCACCTGCCACAATGCCTGGCTATTTTTTGTTGCAGTTTGGCCAGAGCTGGGTTTGAACCCGCCACCCTCAGTATATGGGGCTGGTGCCCTACCCACTGAGCCACAGGCGCCGCCCATGATAACATTTTTGCAAGCATAAACAGTTATACTAATGACAATCTCTGGGGTATCACAGTTATGGGCAGATGAACCATGAACCTTTTCCTACATAAAGAAATAGGTCAAAAAGCTGAATGTAGGATGGCACCTGTGGCTCAGTGGATAGGGCGCCAGCCCCATATACCGAGGGTGGCAGGTTCAAACACAGCCCCAGCCAAACTGCAACAAAAAATAGCCGGGCCTTGTGGCAGGTGCCTATAGTCCCAGCTACTCAGGAGGCTGAGGCAAGAGAATTGGCTAAGCCCAGGAGCTGGAGGTTCCTGTGAGCTGTGACAGCGCAGCATTCTACCAAGGGCAATAAAGCGAGACTGTCTCCAAAAAAAAAAGCTAAATGTATTACTGCAAACACATCTCTCAATGGTTGGTAATTGCACCCAGTATCTGAAATGCCGTGAGGGACAGCTCCAAGTATTTTGACAAGATCAGTCGAAAAATTCAATGGTCACTACTGCATATGCAGTTGCCTCAAAAGCTGAGATCTCAATAAATTTTCTTTCACAAGTGCAAATGTACAAAAAGGGCATCTCTTCATTAATTGAGGAAGTTTAAAGCCAATGGTGTTAACTCAGTCTGAGACATCCTCAGGACCCAGAGAGCTGTTGGTTTAAGTCTTGGAGTCCAAAGGCCAGCAAAGCTGGAGTTCCTATGTCGGAAAGCAGCACAGGAAAAGTCTGTTCCAGCTCTCAGAGACCAATCTGCCTTCTTTATTCTTTCTCAGCCCCTGGCTGGATGGTGGACGCCTGCCAACCTTGACTGCAGATCTTCACTTACTCCACTCAGATTCACACACTAATCTCAGACACACCAAAAAATAATACTTTACTAGCTTTCTGTGTGTTCCTTAAATCAAGTTGACACCTAAAATTCAGTCCACTGCTAATCAACTTGGGAGTCATACTAAATTTCCAAATATCTGTAATAGCGAGGGATTTCCACCTACCATGATGTAGCTATATCCTGTGATTGTGAGTCTCAGGATTTCAGATGTTAGAGATTTTAGATTTTAGGGGGTTTAATGTTTAGAGATTTCAGGATTGTGCCTTTAAGAATTATAGACGCATTTCTACCTCACCCATCAAATGAACTTGGTCAAATTTTGCTATAGCAGCCCTTGGAAGACGTTGGTAAAGAGGCCCCAGTCGTGATCTATCTGAACCATCTTCTATCTCTCTGGGGAATGTTCTCCCACTACCTCTATTTCTGTGCTATCTGTCTTTTCCCCATTTCTCTTTCTCCACCTAAAACTTCCTGAACTCATGTAGAAGCAACAAGCTTTGACCCCATACAACTCACTCTCAGTATCTATCCTTGCTTAGTGTTGCTGTTCATACAAGGTATCAGTTCCTCTGGATAAGCATTTTTTTACATTACTTGATAATCTTCGTTTTCCATTTGGGAGGAAATTGAAGTACTGTATTTCCTGCTTAATCAAAATTACTCTGGACCTAGATTTCTTCAAACACAAATGTTTATTGAGTACCTGGTACATTCAAGGCCCAGTGCCATGTGCACTGGACATGTTCAATAAATATTTGCTGTTTTGATTTGATTTCCCTGAAGCCAAAACCAAACTATGAGGATTTGGACAAATTCCAATGACATGCTTTGAGTCTCAGCTAAAAGCTGCCAAATGATAATGTAGGATTTATTTCTATACACTTGCTAATTTCACCTCAATTAAAATGTTAACCTAGTCGACTGGGAACCCAGGGGAGTTGTATACTCTTGTTTTTCTGTGCTAGACATTTTGCCAGATTTCCATGGAAGGTTTAAACTTTGAGTTACTCAGTAACTATAGCAGGGGCTGGGCCCTGCTATTTGTTTCCTGCCAAGGTCTTACTCTTCAGCCCAGGATATGAGGCAATGGACAAGGATGGGTGGAATTACCATGGAAGTTCCTAGTGAGACTAGAGGTAGGGCCAAGGAAAGAAGAATTGTATTTTTTTTTATTAAATCATAAACACATAGATCATGTATACATTAATTCATTTATGGGGTACAATATGCTGATTTCATAGAGAATTAGGAAAACTTACAGGCGAAATAACAACAGACACCTCAGAAAAAAAATCCTTAATGAGTACTACAAAAAACTTTATTCTCAGAAATATGAAAGAAGAATTGTATCACCGACCTTGAAGGAAGTGCTAAAAAAGGAGAGGTCATCAACTACTCTGTGCTTTCCTCCCCATGTTTGCTACTCCTAAGGAAGCAGACCACAGGGAGGACCTGTAACTCCTGCCAATCTTGTCTCCAATCAGAATGCAAAAAACCCAGGGACACAGAGACATAGGGAATCCTCTTTGAGAACTAATTTTTACCTGATTAAAAATTTCTTTCCTTTTTTTTTTTTTCTTTTAGAGACAAAGTCTCAATCTGTTGCCCTGGGTACAGTGCCCTGGCATCACAGCTCACAGCAACCTCAAGAGTCTCGGGCTCAAGAGATCCTCTTGCCTCAACCGTCTGAGTAGTTGGGATTACAGGCACCTGCCACGACACTCAGTTTTTCTGCTTTTATTATTTATTCATTTATTTAAGGCAGAGTCTCGCTTTGTTGCCCTCAGTAGAGGGCCCTAGTGTCATAGCTCACAACAACCTCAAACTCTTGGGCTCAAATGATTCTCTTGCCTCAGCCTCCCAAGTAGCTGTGACTACAGGTGCCCACCACAACACCTGGCTAATTTTAGAGGCAGGGTCTTTCTCCTGCTCAGGCTGGTCTTGCACATGAGGCAATCCACCCGCCTCAGCCTCCCACAGTTCTAGGGTTACAGGCATGAGTCACTGCACTTGGCCCTTACTTTTTCTATTTTTAGTTTAGAAGGGTGTCATAGCAGGCTCCTATAGTCCCAGCTACTCAGGAGGCTGAGGCAGGAGAATCATTTGAGCCCCCAAGAGTTTGAGCTATGTTAATGCCATGGCACTCTAGCCTGGGTGACAGAGTAACTGTCTCAAGAAAAAAAAGTCCTAGAAAAGGATCATTGAAGTATGCTTAAATTACCACATGAAAATTTGATGAAAAACAATATATGTGGATACCATCAAAGTGTGTAAAATATCCCCTTGAGACACTTACTTAATAAAAATGGGAAAACTATAATTTATAGCAGAGAAACTTAACAAAGTGATCAAAATTAACATTACCAGTAATAACATCATGTGCCTCCTGATGAGATACACCAAGAAGAACACAATATTATCCCTGTGGCATTCCTGCCTCCCAAAAGGATAATTTGAATCTAAGCTTGAGGAAAGCTCAGATAGACACAGATTGAGACAGTCTTCAAAATTAACTGGCCTACAGCCCACCAGGCTTGGTGGCTCACACCTGTAACCCCAGCACTTGGGAGGCTGAGGCAGGTGAATTGCCTGAGCTCACAGGTTCAAGACCAGCCTGAGCCAGAGCAAAACTTCGTCTCTAAAAATAGCCAGGCGTTTGTGGCGGGTGCCTGTAGTCACAGCTACATGTGAAGCTTAAGCCCAGGAGTTTTAGGTTGTTGTGAGCTATGATGCCATGGCACTGTACCAAGGTTGACCAAATGAAACTCTGTCTCAGAAAGAATAAACAAAGACAAAGCAAAATTAACTGGCCTATACTCTTCAAGAATGCCAAAGTCATGAAGAAAAAGAACAGACAGGACCTGTTCCAAGCTGGATAAGACTAAAGGGACATGACATCTAAATGCAATGTGTGATACTAGACCAAGAAAAGGAGGGGAAAAATTGATTTTGTTTTTTATTTTTTGTGACAACTCAGTGGTTCCCAAAATGTGATACAGTAACCCTAGAAGATCCAGAAAACCTTTCAGTAGGTGAAGTAAAAATGGTCTTAATATGTAACTTTTAATAATACTTACATGTTATTTGGCAAGACTAGAAAGAGATTCTGAGGCCGGGTGTGGTGGCTGTTGATACTAGCACTTTGGGAGGCTGAGGTGGAAAGATCAGTTAAGGCCAGCCTAAGCAATATAGTAAGAAAAATAGCCCAGCATGGTGCTGCACACCGGTAGTCCTGGTTACTCTGGAGACTGAGGTAAGAGGATCACTTGAGCCCAGGAGTTCCAGGCTACACTGAGTGCAGTTCCATACCACTGCGCTCCAGCCCAGACAATGGAACAAGATCTTGTCTCAAAAATGGGGAGGGTGTGCTAGGGAGGGATTCTGAGACCAAAGAGTTGGAAAAGCACTGCTATAAAAAACATTAATGGGATGATTAGCGAAATTAGAATAAGGTTTGTAGATTTGAAAATATTTGAAAAAAATACTAATGTCCTGACTTCCTGTGATCATTTAAGGGAATGTTCTTGCTTGAATGATCATATAGAGTGAAAAGGCATTATATCTGCAACTTACTCTCAAACAGCACAGAAGAATAATATCTTTGTACGTATGTGTCCATGTGGATATACAGAGAATGAAAAGCAAACATGGTAGAATGTCAACAGTTGGAGGAAAGGCACACAGAATTTTGTACTGTTTTTGCAACTTTTGTAAGTCTGAAATAATTTCACCATAAAAATTTTTAACTCGGCTCAGCGCCTGTGGCTCAAGTGGCTAAGGCACCAGCCATGTACACCCAAGGTGGCGGGTTTGAATCCAGCCCAAGCCCAAACAACAATGCTGGCTGCAACCAGAAAATAGCCAGGCATTGTGGCAGTCGCCTGTGGTCCCAGCTACTTGGGAGGCTGAGACAGGAGACTCGCTTGAGCCCAGAAGTTGGAGGTTGCTGTGAGCTGTGATACCACGGCACTCTACCCAGGAGGATAGCTTGAGGCTCTGTTTCAAAAAAAATTTTTTTAACTCTCCGTCTTGCAAAGTTCTTATAAGCTTGTCCTCATCATCATCCCGGTACCACCGTCCCCTGCCCCAGCTGCACTGACAGACCTCCTGCTTCCCTAATAGAGATTTCAGTCATGTGACCAGTGGCATTGATTGGGATGTTTGTCTTTATGGCTGGGTACTCCTATGGAAGCACTGAACACCTTGAGGGCAGATTCATCTTTAAATCCCTACATCCAGCACCATGCTTGGTCATTTATTAAATGTTTGTTAATTAAATGATCCCTGTAACTCAGTGAATGAATGAACAAAGTAAACCCAACCACTGATGTGATAGCTCTTAACCCCCTGGCCAGGTAGTAGCTGCAGGTGTTCAGCAGATCACCTGCACCCCTTCTCAGGGTCTCCCAACTCCTATCAGCTGGAACAATAGTTCTCAATGTATGTCCCACCTCAGGATCTTTGTATTTCCTGTTTCTTCTACACGGACAGCTCTTCTGGAAGATGTTCATACGGCTCCTTCCCTCATTTCATTCTGTACTCTTTTTTTTTTTTTTGAGACAGAGCCTCAAGCTATACCCCTGGGTAGAGTGCCATGATCACAGCTCGCAGCAACCTCCAACTCCTGGGCTCAAGCGAGTCCCCTGCCTCTGCCTCCCAAGTAGCTGGGACCACAGGCGCCTGCCACAACGCCCGGCCATTTTTTGGTTGCAGCCATCATTGTTGTTTGGCAGGCCCGGGCTGGGGGTTCGAACCCGCCACCTTAGGTGTACGTGGCTGGCGTCTTAGCCGATTGAGCCACAGGCGCTGAGCCTCGTTCTGTACTCTTAATGTCAACTCATTAGGGAGGCCTTTCCTACCACCCTTTCTCAGATGGTACCACCCCCTATCACTTTCTCTCCACCTGCCCTGTTCCCGTTTTCTCCATGGCTCGCGTGAACATCTGACGGACACGTTTTATTCTCATTTTGTATATACTGCTTCGTTATGAGATTACTGCATGTCTCACCTGAATGGAAGCCTCAGCCCCAAGAACCGTGCCTGCTGGCACAGGTAGCACTCCTGTGTTTGTTGAACACCAGTGGTTGAACTGGAGACTCAAATTGTCTTTTATCTAGAATGTGAGATGAGCCTCTGAGCATTCTTGAGCCCTTTGGGACAGTTCCCGGCAACGTACAGAGGGGTCCTCAAAGTGTCCAGGGTCTGAATCAGCCAAACACCTACTGTAGTGACTGAAGAACTCCCTAAAATTCCTAGGATGGCGACAACTTCAAGGAGTCCTTCATCAGAAGGCACTGTTCTCCTAACCTGTGAACATTGTTGCAGCAATCCTTGTGATGCTGCTTTTGGCTACTGAGGAAGAGGGAAATGTAAATAAACCTGCCTTTTATCCCCATTAGTTTAAATTTACTTCATCTCAGCAATAACTAGTAATAATAACAACAAGGGCCGGTCACGGTGGCTCACACCTGTAATCCTAGCACTCTGGGAGGCTGAGGCAGGTGGATCATCTGAACTCAGGAGTTCGAGACCAGCCTAAATAAGCAAGAGTGAGACCCAGTTTCTACTAAAAATAGAAGAGCTAGCCAGGCGTTGTAGTGGGCACCTGTACTCCCAGCTGCTCAGAAGGCTGAGGCAAGAGGACTGCTTGAGTCTCAGAGTTTGAGGTTTCTGTGAGTTATGACACCAGGACACTCTACTCAGGCAACAGAGTGAGACTCTCTCAAAAACAACAACAAAAATACACACAAATATAATTTAGTTTGTTTACATTTCAGCAGTTGTATGGTTTTTTGTTTTGTTTTGAGAAAGAGACTCAAGCTGTTGCTCTGGGTGGAGTACTGTGGCACCACAGCTCACAGCAACCTCCAACTCCTGGGCTTAAGCGATTCTCTTGCCTCAGCCTCCCAAGTAGCTGTGACTACAGACGTCTGCCACAACATTGGCTATTTTTTGGTTGTAGTTGTCATTGTTATTTGGCGGGCCTGGGCTGGATTTGAACCCACCAGCTCTGATATATGTGGCTGGTGCCTTAGCAGCTTGAGCCGCAGTTGCTGAGCCTGTGTTTGTTTGTTTTTTTTTTTTTTATTTGCTCCACACTGTCTCCTGATCCCCTGTAGCATTTTGCTAAGTGTCTCCACTCAGGTCACTCCTGCATGCACCCTGAGGCCCCTCTCTCATGTCCCCTTCCCATCACTTCAGGACTGAGTGGGGAGTGGGTGGGTCTGCGGGCCACAGGTGTAGCGTAAAGCCACGTGTCCTGCTCTCAGCCCTGAGGGACGCTGGACTGTCAGAAGCCTGAAGGTAGCAGCTGACTCCTCTTCTCCTTTGAACAGGCATTCTGCTCACTCTCTCTTGCTCTCTCTCACTCTCTCAGTTAGGTATTTTCTAACCAACTTTGACGTTATGAACTCGCTCTCCTTTTCCTTTTCTATAAAGGTGAAGACGAGAATGACGGAGTGTGGGCAAGAAAGGTGGGTCCTACTTTCTCTAGGCCCGACTGAACTTTAGAACTTCTCTGCTAATTAAACAACACTGGGCTCTACACTTTGCTTAACCCTGGGAACTGGTCATCAGCCTTTGACCTCAGCTCTTCTCTCCTGACCAGCTCCCTCCTCCACCTCTGGAACCTCAGTCAGATTTAGAGGAAAGAACCAGTTTTCAGAGACATTGCCTCAGACTACATTATCTCCCCTTGCCTAGCCCTGTGGAAGATTAGCAGCCATGTATTCCAGTGGGATAGGGACCGTAGCTGCTGGAAAAAGGTAAGAAGGGTGAGCCTCAAGGGGTTTTCTGACTTCCGAAGGGACTCAGAAGAATGCTCTCCAACACCTTTGAGAAGACGAGGCCCTCTCCCTTGTAGTTACGTCAAAGCCCTGTTTGGAAGACAACGTCATTTCAAGAGCTCTCCCTCCTGCCCCTGTCTTGGGGTAAGGTCTTTCCCTAAGCCACACCTGAGATCCTTGGTGAGAAACAAGGGGGTGTCTTCCTTTGTGTAAAGATGCTGCCCAGAGCTCTTGCACGCACAGCAGGCCAGGGCACGCTCCAAGGGGGATTCCCAGAGCCGGCCATACATCTGAAAAGAGGGCAAATTTAATCTATGGAAACCTCCTGGCTCCTTTTTTGCTCCTTCTTCCACTCAGTTGCCCCTCCCCCTCCCCCCTAACCCCCACCTCCTCCCAGTATCGCAGTGACCTTTGACTAAAGAGCCTAAGCCCTGTTCCTTTTTCTCGAAGTGAGACCTGCCCCTCCCTCAGCACCACACTCTTTCCCTTCTGGCTCTGGGTCGTCATGGGAGGCTAGACGGGAGGTGATGGCTGACCACCTTGGTTTCTCTTTGTGCCTAATGGAGTTCTCAGGGCCTTCTCATCCTCCACTGTATTTCCAAGTGTAGCTGAAGGACAAACTAGGAAACAGAAGGCAATCAAGCCGGGGAAGTGAACGGCAGGTTCTCTCTCTCCTTCACCCTGCCTTCCCGATCTTTGTGGGTGCCCCTCTTCTCTCCCACTCTGTGCCTCTGTTCTTGAAATAACTCAGAGTTGGTCTCAGACCATGCAAGAGGACAAGGCCTTTGGCTTGGTGCTGTAGCTCAGTGGTTACAGCTCTGGCCATGTACATGGGGTTGGAGGGTTCGAACCTGGCCCGGGCCAGCTAAACAACAATGACAACTACAACAAAAAATAGCCGGGCATTGTGGCGGGTGCCTATAGTCCCAGCTACTCAGGAGTTTGAGGCAAGAGAATCGCCTAAGCCCAAGCAAGAGCTGGAGGTTGCCTTGAGCTGTGAGGCCACGGCACTCTACTGAGGGTGACGTAGTGAGACTCTGTCTTAAAAAAAGAAAAAGAAAAAAGAAGACAAGGCCCCTTTGGTTGCCCCAACTCCCAGCCACCCCCACACCTGCCAAGCAGGTCACCTCAGTGAGCCTTTGCACTATGTACTTGTCCTTTTCTACCAGGAGAAAACTCAGCATCCACAGATAGACTCCCTTCTCTACACCAGAGACTATGAAGCAGCTGGAGGATGCCCTTGGCCACCCTATCTATCTACCAAAAAAAGGTTGTTTTTTTTTTTTTTTTTTTTTTTGAGACAGTCTCACTCTGTCTCCCTGTGTAGAATGCTCTGACGTCAGCTTACAGCAACCTCAAACTCCTGGGCTCAGGCAATCCTCTTGCTTCAGGACAGGAGCTGGGATGATGACAGGTGCCTGCCACAACACCTGGCTAATTTTTCTATTTTTAGTAGAGACAGGGGTCTTGCTCTTGCTCAGGCTGGTCTTGAACTCCTGAGCTCAAGAGCTCAACTCCTGCCTTAGCTTTCCAGTGTGTTAGAATTATAGGCGTGAGCCACCATGCCTGGCATACAACAAATATTAGGAGGGTTTTTTTTTTTTTTGAGACATAGTCTCACTTTGTCACCCTTAGAGTGCTGCGGTGTCACAGCTCACAGCAACCTTTAGCTCTTGGGCTTAGGCAATTCTCTTGCCTCAGCCTCCCAAGTAGCTGGGACTACAGGTGCCCACCACAACACCAAGCTATTTTTTGGTTGCAGTTTGGCCAGGGTGCCCTGGCACCCTTGGTATATAGGGCCAGTGCCCTAGTCACTGAGCCATAGGTGCCGCCCAATATTAGGAGGGTTTTGTTTGTTTTTAAATAAAGACAGGACCTTGGTCTATTGCCCAGGCTGGTCTTAAACTCCTGAGCTCAAGCAATTTTCCCACTCAGCCTCCTGAATAGCTGGGATTACATGCATTATAAGAGACTCTATCACTTTGTTTACTTCATTGGGTGTCCCAATTCTCCTGATTTACCAATCTCACTATCTTGGTTTATTAAAAGAAAAAAGTGGCCTGGTGCCTGTGGCTTAAGTGGCTAAGGTGCCAACCACATACACCTAAGGTGGCAGGTTTGAATCTAGCCCGAGCCCACCAAACAACAATGACAGATGCAACCAAAAAATAGCCAGGTGTTGTGGTGGGTGCCTGTGGTCCCAGCTACTTGGGAGGCAGAGACAGGAGACTCATTTGAGCCCAGGAGTTGGAGGTTGCTGTGAGTTGTGATGCCACGGCACTCTACCCAGGGTGATAGCTTGAGGCTATGTCTCAAAAAAAAAAAAAAAAAGTATCTTTAGAACATGTACATTATTTCCCATGTTAATTTAATA
>CAUYQV010115206.1:0-33366 GCA_963574575.1 Galagoides demidoff
CACCTGTGGTCCCAGCTACTTGGGAGGCGGAGGCAGGAGACTCGCTTGAGCCCAGGAGTTGGAGGTTGCTATGAGCTGTGATGCCATGGCACTCTACCCAGGGGGATAGCTTGAGGCTCCATCTCAAAAAAAAAAAAAAAACTCTAGTGTGATTAATATTTACTGATTTGAGATCTAAACAATAATATATAAGGGGCACAACAATAATAAATAAATTATGAATAAACAGAGATCAAAGAAAATATGCATTTGTCCTTTAATTTACACTATTCTATTTTATACCCTTTTTTGTTATCTCCCTAATAATCAAATTAATGCAAATGGAAATAAGTTTTGCCTATTAAGTTAACAATGGTAAGTATATAATATGGAATGTTAAGTGAAAGAGATGAGTCACATTATGTTGGTTCAAATGTAAACTAGCAAACACAAAGAATTATAAAATATTCCCCTTTTAAGGGTTTTAGATTATGCCACTCCAAAACATTCTATTCTGTTATAATGATTATTTTGAGCTGAAAGCAATTAAGAAAAAACAGACACAGAATAAGCTTTTCCCCCCTCTCCTCCCTATCTACCTGAAAACAGAATATAAATAATCTTTGTTAGGATATTCCCCATCCCATTTCCTGTACCAAGGAAGGGATGACACTTTTATCACCACATAAAATAAAGCACTGAGAAAGAGGCAACACAAATCTTACTATTTCTTATCTTCCATTAGTTTACCCAGATATTTATCTTCTGATATTTTGATGCCCCTAAAAGCCTAAACTCCTTTTCCTTTATCATATTACTACTTTACAAAATTACTGTTCTTTACGCAGATTTTATATAAGTTTAATTTCTAACCACCTCTTTGAGTTACAAATCGCTGAATACTCATGTGTATGTGTAATGCATGCATTAATGAACTTCTGTTTATGTTTTTCAGTCTAAATTGTATGGCTGCAGCGATAAACCTAAGATGGGTAAAGGAAAGGAAATTTTTTTCCTCCTCAACACTTGCCTTTATCAAGTAACTATAGTTTTAGAAACAAAACTTAAGGAGATTATCAAGGGTACAAAGATTTGTGCACAAATATGTTCATCACTGTGATATTAGTTAATAGCAGAGTGTGAAAGAACCCAAATGCCCAATAATAGTAAAATGGTTATGTAAATTATTTATACTCCTTCTATGGATTATATATATTAGACAACATTTAGTAAAAGCAGTGAAAACCCATCTTAGTTAAACATTTTTTAATATGTAAAAAATTGAGAAAAAACCTTAAGTGAATTAATCATAACCAGGTCACTCAAAACATTTCTAACATAAACGATTCAGATAAAACTATTTTATTTTTCAAGACAGGAGAACTTTTATGTGGAATAACTTGAAATATTTAATTAAAAATATGTTCTTTCACATTTAATACCTCCTAATACTTTTAATTAATCTTAATATCCTTAATTTTTTCTGCAATTTTTATATGAGTAAATAGTAAATTAATGTATTAAACTACCCTTAAATGTCACAAAGAATTAAATATATAATTCTTCACAGGCTGATTAAAGGCTTACATGAAAAGATAAGATAAAGGTAAAGTTTTCTGTTGTTTCATTTGAAAATTCTGAGTACTTTAAAATACATTTTCTTCAACATAATTTTTTCTAAGTATAAGTTCTCACAAAATAAGTATGAAAGCAGCCTTTTTTAAAGGATTAACTTTAGCCATTACAGGACCTAAATGTAATTTAAATAAATGTATGTGAGTCATAAGATGCCTGTTGAAGAAGTGAAAAGAGTCAAAGTGACAAAATTGGTTTCCTAACCTCAGGATGTCGTCAGCTTAACAGCATTTGTATTGATGCTATACTTTCATTTGTCTTCTGGCACCTTTGAGTTGCCTATCAAATTCCATTCTTCTTGAAAGCTATTTAGATGATATTTTGATAGAAGGCCAAAGCTTTCTCTCTCCAGCTTGCTCACATGAATAAAATAAATCTTATAATGAGCATTGTTAATTTTTTAGTCTCTAGTCTCATTTGAGGAATTACAGCAAAGAGTGCAATAAATAGTTTAACTCAAAAACTATAAAGTTTATTTATGTAATTAGCATTTCTTCATCTTCAATAATACTGTGAACAGTAACTAAACCTAAAAATGTTCCCATATATAATATTAACTTCATTTTAGAAATAAGAAAAAACAATAATTATATTTGTAATAAAGGCAATTAGAGATTCAGGGAAGATTATTCTGCTTATTGAGTATCTTTCAATTTAGTAGTGAAGTTCAATCTAGCATTGAATGTCCATGTATAAGATCATTCTTCAGTGAAACTAGATCAATAGTTACTAAACAAAATGCCATTTCCTTTAAGTTGTTCACATTATTCACAAAGTGACTATTTTTCTTACTCTGGAAACTAGCTCCCTCACTAACAATATCTGAATTATTACACAAGGATGCCCTGGGTTTTAGAAAATTCCAATCAGTGGACATTAGTTTAAGAAGCTGGTAAAGGATAACCTTCCAGGTGCCAATCTGGGATATAAATTTTCACTCACTAATTAGATTAATGTTACTGCTAGTTCTATCCTCAAGACCATTCTCAGGGCTAGGTAGGGAAAGGGAGAGAGAGGAGCAGATGGTTACAGGAGATTCTTTGTCTACAATAAGAAGAACAAATTAATGAGAGGGGGCTTCTAGGAAGAAATAGATGGCATGTCAAGGGAGCGTCCAAGACCTGAACAGATGTATGGTACAATAGGGGGTTGTCCAGGGTTTGACCATCCAGAAAGAGGCAGAAAAACCACAAAGTAGAGATATGGCAAAGTGTACAAAAGAGGGTATTTAAAGAATACATACATATAAGCAAGGTAAGAGTATCCTCAAGGATACCATGGCAACCCCCATAAATTGTCTTATTAGGATAGGAAAGGGGATGACTCACTAATGTGGGAAATTCCCACCCATTTCCAAAAATAATAATGAATATCCTGCCCCAAGTTTAGCATGCCATTAGGGATTAGTATAAATGGACAGACCTTAACCTGGGGCAGTGCTGTTCTTATTGGAGCAGTCTGCTTTCTACAACTCTGAGACTGTACTGCACTTTCTATACTATGTCTTCCTTTAATCAATCTTGGGACTTTGTCTGCTTGCATCTGCTTGGCTTGCTAACTTATTCTGTAGACTTGGTACCAGTAATCATTCACAGGTAACCAAGATCCAGGGAACATACACCTGGCATCTGATCCCCACACCTGACACCAATACAAAATGTAACAACCAAAAATAAGGGGAATTTTCATACATGGGACAATTTTTATTTACATATCATAGAAAATTAGAAACTTACATATCTCTAAGTACAAAATACTAATTTACATAAATTAAATACACTATACTTTGGCTTTCATGGATTATTTTCCTGAGACTGCATTTAAAAGTCAGCCCAAAGAATTTTTTAACAGGTGATTTACTTATGAAGAGACACTATCACCAACCAGCATAACGTGAAATACCATAATAATAACTACATTTACCATTAACAATTCTTATTCCTAGACATGACATCACCAAATGAATTAATTTCAGAACAGTAGAGACGATTTCCAATTAGAATTAATGTAATTCAATTTATTTCTATTTTTCTACTTTAAAGCTTAAAATTCTTTAATTTCTTGCTTAATAAAATTATACATGTAAAGATTTCAATTGATTAGGCTGAAAATGCAAAATTCAATAGTGTAAAATAAAATATATTATGAGATGCTATGACCTTGCCAGGCCAGTTTATATTCAACAGTCCATTAAAAAATATCCTGTGGTTACTTATCAATGTTGTCTACAAAGAAAAAACATAAAACCTGGAATACCCAAAGGTGACAATTACTATTAACTTATATGTTAATATAAGTTAACTTGTAAATAATATTGATAGTTTATGGTTAATGTATACTAAACATACTACATTTACATAATTAGAAGTATATGTAACACATTAGTTGATGATGCCACCTACAAAAGCCATTCAGTTATATATAACCAGAACAAGATAATGAAATCTGATTACAAGTCAAATATAGTCTCCACTATGCCCATGAATTTGAAAATGTGGAGGAAATGGATCACTACCTAGCATCCCATAACCACCCAAAATTCAAGCAGAAAGAATTAGAACTCTTGAACAGACAAATATCAAGCTCCAAAATTGTAACAAAAGTTAAAAAAAAAGTTTTTAACAAATAAAAATCCCGGACCAAATGATTTTACACCAGAATTCTATGAAAGCCTTAAGGAAGATTTTGTACCTATATTGTAGAACGTGTTCCAAAACATTGAGGAGGAAGGAACCATCCCCAAAACATTCTATGGAGCAATAACACCCTAATATCAAAGTAAGAAAAGAAAATAACAGCAACAACAAAACTACAGACCAATATCATTATGATTATCAATGGAAAACTACTCAATAAAATCCTAGCAAACAGAATATAACTACATTTTTTACAAAAGCATACCACCCAACCAGTTAGGCTTTATCCCAGGGATATAAGGTTGGTTCCACATATGAAAATTCATAAATGTAATTCATCACATAAATAAAAGCAAAAATAAAGACCATATGATCCTCTCAATAGAAGTAGAAAAAGCATTCAACAAAATTCAGCATCCTTTTCTGGTAAGAACACTTAAGAAAATAGGCATAGATGGGAATATTTCCTAACCTGATAGAAGCCATCTACAACAAATTCATAGCCAATATCATATTGAATGAAGTAAAATTGAAATTATTTTCACTGAGGAACTGGAACCAGACAAGGGTGTCCACTATCACTACCACTATTCAACGTGGTGTTGGAAGTTCTATCCAATGCAATCAGGAAAGAGAAGGATATCAAGAGTATTCAAATGCAGACAGAGGAGGGCAAACTTTCACTCTTTGCTGATGATATAATCTTATACTTAGAAAACCCCAGAAACTCAACCACAAAACTCCTGGAAGTGATTAGCAAATACAGTAATGTCTCAGTGTATAAAATAAATGTCCACAAATCAGTAGTCTTTGTATATGCCAGTAAAAGCCACGTTGAGAAGCAAATCAAGGGCACAATTCCATTCACAGTACCTTCAAAGAAAATTAAATACCTAGCAATAAATCTAACACAGGATGTAAAGGTTCTCTATAGAGAGAATTATAAAACCCTGAGAAAAGAAATAGCAGAAGAAATTAACAAGTGGAAGAACATATCTGCCCATGGCTGAGAAGAATAAACATTGTTAAAATGCCTAGACAACCCAGCAATCTACAGATTTAATGCAATCCCCATTTTGATGCTTTGGCACCAACTTTATACTATGAAGAATTTGAAAAAATATATTTATTTGCTTTGTATGGAACTGGAAAAAAACCTGAATAGCCAACACAATTCTAAAAAATAAAAACATATGCGGAGGCATCATTTTACCGGACTTCCAGTTATATTATAAGTCTGTATTTATAAAAACAGCATGGTATTCACACAAAAATAGAGACATAGATCTACAGAATAGAAAACCTAGAGATGAAACCAGTCTCATATCACCACCTGATCTTTGATAAACCAAACAAAAGCGTACACTGAGGAAAAGAATCCCTATTCAATAAATGCTGCAAGGAAAACTTGTTGGACACATTTAAAAGACTGAAATTGGACCTGTACCACTCACAAAAGGCAAAACTTGACTCACACTGCATAAAGATTTAAATCTGAAACATGAAATTATAAAAATGCTGAAAGAAATTATAGGAAAAAACTCTTGATTACATCATCCCGGGAAAAGAATTTACAAAGAAGACTCCCTTTCACAATCGCAACACCACCAAAAATAAATAAATGGGGCATCATCAAGCTGAGAAGCTTCTCCACTGCTAAGGCTAAAATGACTAAACAAACAGACAACCCTAAGAATGGGAGAAGATATTAACCAGTTATGAATCTAACATACGCCTAATAATCAGAATCTAAAGAAAACTCAATCTAATCAATAAGAAAAAACCAAACAATCCCATTTATAAGTGGGAAAGAGACATGTAAAGAAACGTCTACCAAGAAGACAAATGAATGGCCAACAAACACATGTACAAGTGCCCATCATCCCAGAATGGGCCAAATCATCAGAGAAATACAAATCAAAACTACCTTGATATCACCTAAACCCACTGGGAATAGCCCACATCACAAATTCCAAAGCTTCAGACACTGGCGTGGGTTTGGAGAAGTGGGAACACTTATACACTGTTGGGGGGATTGCAAACTAATACAGCCTTTTTGGATAAAAATATGGACAAGCCCCAAAAGGTAAAAGGAGACCTTTTGGAATGGAATCCTTCAATGGAATCCTTGAAATGGAATCCTTTAATTCCATTACTAGGTATCTACCTAGAAGGGAAAAAAAATTACCATGAGAACATTTGCCCTAGAATGTTTGTCACAGCTCAATTCACAGTCACTAATATGTAGAAACAACCCAAGTGCCCCTCAACTCACAATGGGTAAATAAATTATGGGGTATATATATATATGTGTGTGTATATATATAAATATATGAATACTATTCAGCCATAAAGAAAGATTAAGGCTTTAAATCTTTTGTACTTACCTGCAAGTATTTGGAGAATATCCTCTTGAATAAAGTATCACAAATATGGACTAGCAAGCATCTTATGTAAATGTAAAAATCACAAGCTCAGGTAGGGGGGAGGGACATTTGATAATCTCATGCCTAATGGGTACAATGTAGGGGTATATGACATACCTCCTGAATGGAGGACCCACATGAGAGAGATACATAATGAAATTCAAGGAGTGGGGGAGGAAAGAGGGCCGGAAGTTTGGTAAGCTCCCACCCAATAGGTACAATGTGGGAGTATATAGCACACCTCTTGGATAAAGGGCTAAACTGCAACTTGGACTTTACCTAAGAAACACAATGTAACCTAATCATGTGTACCTATATATTAATCAGAAAAAAATAAATAGACTCATGGGTTTAAACTTCATACAAATGCATACAATTTTGAAGCTTTTCTTAGTAGTCTTCTGGAATGTATAAAGATTATGTAATTTTACATAAATATTAATTTAAAGTGCTAAGAAAATAACTATTTTTTAAAGTAATTTGGGGGGTACAAGTGATTTTTCTATGTGGATGAATCGCATCATGCTGAAGTCAGGGTTTTCATTGTACCCATCACCAGAATAGTGTACAGTGTAATCTGTAAGTAGATACTTATCCTTTATTACCCCTCCTCCTCTCTCCCTTTGTTAGTTTTCAGGGGCCATTGAAGCTTTTATATATCCTTCATTCAGCTCCCAATTATAATTTAGAAGATGTGCTGAAAATGCTCAGCATCACTAATTACCAGGGAAATGGAAACTAAAGCTGTAATGAGATGTGACCGTGTCCTTATCAGAATCACCATTATAAAATAAAACAAACAAATGAAACAAAACTGTATGCAAAAACCACACATTCTTTTACCTACTTAAATTGTAAGACTGAGAGTAGATGAAATGGAAGAATTCAAAAGACTGATAGTTATTAAGAAGATTCATAAGGTAGCCTGGCAAACGTTTATGAGACCCAGATTTTTATCGACAAGTATTTCAAAACCCTAAGGCTATAACTCTTATTTAAATGATTAGAAATTATTTACATTTATGAAAGGATTCTTAATTATTTTCTGATGTTAGTATAGTCAGATTAAAGTAAAATGCTAAGAAATATAAGGAACAAAAAAAGGGAATAGGAAAATTTTCAGCTAATCTTATTTAATAGCATAAATACAATTCTGGAAATTGTTAAATGCTATTGCAAATTGAATCTGTCAATATTTTTGTAGAATAATATACTATGATTCTGTAGAGTATATCCAGGAAATGCAAATTCAAAGGTATAGTAATTACGAAAGATCTTCAGGAGGGGATATAAAGTTATTAGAAGCATCAACTACAAGTTAGACTTCTAGGTTCTTAATCAAGACTTTTCCAGGGCTGTCCCTGTAGCTCAAAGGAGTAAGACACCAGCCCCATATACTGGAGGTGGCAGGTTCAAACCTGACCCCGGCCAAAAAACAACTCCAAAAAAAAAGATAAAAGAAGAAGACTTCTCTGGCAGCACCTGTGGCAGGTTTTAACCCAGCCCCAGCCAAAGAAAAAAAGACTTTTCCCTTTGTTGTGTGATATTTGCAAAGTAACTTAAAAGTGTCCTGTTACGGTTTCTTATCTGAAAAAAATGGGAGTAACAGTAGTATAACCTATAAGAGAGGTTGATATTTAGCTCAAAGGTACAGACATATTAAAATCAACTCCAAAAATATTCCTGCATTGGTGAGTAGATATCCATTTACCTGTGTTTTCAAAGGATGGATGGCCATCCCTTCTCAGGATCCCTAGAATAATGTCCAATTCAGCAACTAAAGAATTTGCATATCACACATGGGTGCCGGAGAGAGCTACAACATCTTGTCATACCAGATGTTACATATTTTGATTATTATCCATACTTATAGGTGTTTGGGGGATGATTAAGTGAATCGATGTATATAAAGACAGCACACAACACATAATAAATGCAGCTACATAAATATTAACTATTATTGTAGTGCACAAAAATTATCACATCACAAAAGACCATAATATAATCATCTCAATAGAAGCTGAAGTGTCATTTGATAAAAATAACATTTTTCTCCTCATGCTTAAAAACATTTTCTAAGTAATTAAAACTGTCTTTATTTTGAATATTGTGTTTAACAGCAAATGCTAGAAACATTCTGATTGAAATAGAAAAAAACAATTAAAATTTAAATTGAAACAACACTTTCCACAGTGTTATATCATATAAAGCAAAAAAAAAGGAATAATTATTTTAAAAGTGAATCTTTTTCATTATTTATAAGTTCTCTTGCTGTTGACCTAGAATACTCATTAGTATTAATAAGCAAGATAAAAAAGTTAAAAGAATTTTAAAAGTTAGATTAGAATACTGATATACCAGACATAATTACATGAGAAAAGTTACAGAGAAGAGACAACTTAAACTACAAATCAAAAACAGTATAAAATTGCTGAGAGAAATCCTTTACAAAAAAAAAAATGTTCTAGATATATAGAAAAAGAAAATAACATGTATATGAAAATTTGAGGAAAAGCATGAAATAAAATTTAAAGGACTTAAAAGAGATAAATATGTCTCCTGGTTAAAATAATAAACTAAATTAGAAATTTAAAGCAATTCCAATGCAAATCTCAATGACATATTTTAAAATGATAAAATGATTTTTAAATCATTTTACAAGAATAAAAGGGTAAGAAAAATTAAGACAGCTGTATTTAAAGGGAACTTGTCTCATGTGATACATATTTAAAAAATCATAAATTTGAACTAGATGGTTGTCACCAGCACAAGGTCAACAAATAGAGCATTGAAATAGACTAGCTAGACAAGCATACATACACTGTGACCTAGTAATTGTGCATCTATAGATTTATACCAAATATGTAATCAACATATCATCAAATTATACAAAACCTTTTTTTGCTGTAGTTTTATTCATAGTAGCAAACATTTGACTGCCTGAGCATGAAAGAATTGTGAACATTGATAAATAAATCATGATGTAGATTGAGAAGATAGAGATGTCATCAATGTTATTGGTCAAAATGATACTCATCAAATGTTTACATGTAATAGTGAAAAATTGGAAATTAATGAATTCCAAATAATAGTAGAATATTATACCACATTTATCAGTAGAATATTACATAACATTGTAAAATATGTACAATTAAAAATAGATCATGGCATGAAAAGTGTTTGTGAATTCATCTGAGTTGTAGAGGGCAGAATAGAAAACTATAACGAAATTTTATAAAACACAAATACTTCATTTTACTTCTCTTCCCTATTAATAGCTGATTGTTTCTTTATAGAAAGTAAACTTGAATTTTCTGAAAATTGTGTTTAAAGCCATTATCTCTCTGTGACCAATTCCGTAGTTAGAATTTAGTACACATAAACTTTTTCTTTTGAGGGAAAGACAATCCCACACAAGAATAAAAGTGTCTCTAATCCTCTAAATGGGGAATATAATGAAATATTTAAAGATACTACTGTCAAACCACATAGAAACTCAAATTTAGTTTTGCTACGAACTTGCCCAGATATAAGAATTGATTTAGATAATATCAAAACAGCCTATTTCAACTAAGAAGTTATGAAGTGAGCTACAAAACTGCACAGAAACACCCAGAAATACAAAGGTAAAAATAGTCTCCTCCTGCCTGCCAGGGGCAATTTTGATTTTCTTTTTCTTCACCTTTCCTTCTTTCCCCATCGCTTTTTTACCTTTATAAAGGAAAATGTTTTAGATCTCCTCAATTTAATATTTTTAGAAAAATAACTTGGATTCACAGGACCCTTGTTGGGTTATTAAATCCTGCACTAATTTAACTTTATGGAGGTACTTTTATCATATTTTTTATTGTACTGATTTTCTATTATCTAAACGTATCACGCACATTCAGACCTTCATACTTTTGCACGTGCCATCCCTTATGCAAGAGATTTCTTTCCCTCTGTTTGCTAACAGGTGAAAACATACTTTTCCTTTAGCACAACGTGAAATGTAAGTTATCTATTCCTTGAGAAAACGTTCAGTCATTCATTCTTTTTTGTCCCTTTCTCACTTTATATATGTGTCTATTTTCTCAGTCAGGAATTATTCAGCTAAAGCAGTGGTTCTCAACCTGTGGGTCGCGACCCCCATTTTGACAATGAAAATACATTGCGACATTAGGAAGGATGAGAACCCGAAAGGAAAGAAAAAGGCTGGGAAAGTATTATCTTAATTCACAGTTTAAATCAAGGATTCAAATGATGTCGTCAGGGTGGAATGATATTTCTTTTTTTTTTTAATTTATTAAGTCAAATACACATAGACCATGAATACATTCATGTGTATGTGGGGTACAATGTGCTAAATTTTTAATACAATTTAACATGGTTACATTGAACCAATCAACACAACTTTTACCTCTTACTCGATTATTGCACCAAACATCTATATTCTACATTTCACTTGTTCCCTTGTACATATTCTACATTTGACTTGTACCCTTGTCATATGTTCCATAGGTGAGACCCGCCTTTTACCCTCCCTCTGTCGACCCTCCAACTCTCCTCCCCTCCCCTCCCACTCCACTCCTCTCCATCATCTTGGACTATAGTGTGTTCTATTTTTTACAAGAAAGTGTGGGTAAATATAAGTAGGTTTCATAGAAGTTCTGAGTACATTGAATACTTTTTCCTCCATTCTTGAGACACTTTACTCAGGAGGATATGTCCAAGATCCCTCCATGTAAACATAAAAGAGATAAAGGTTTCATCTTTTTAAAGGCTGCATAGTATTCCATGTGGAAGAAGCCCAAGTGCCCCTAAACCCATTAATGGATTAGTAAATTGAATGATATTTCTTACATCTGTATTTTCTTTCCTCCAGTATAGGTTCTCTCCTTCTGGTAGCCATTTACAACATCAGGTCTCTGTCTTCTTGATAGTACCTCAGGAAGACACAGGGATTTTTTTCAACAACAGGTTGCTGCTAATGCCCTGAGCAAATGACTATGGTTTGGTCTAGATTGGCATGATCTAAATCAGTGTTTTCAATCGCTTTTATCTCATGACACACTTGAACCCATATTAAAATTCAGTGGAACATTTAAATTATGTTGATCCAAAAAAAAAATACTAAGTGTTCTTTGAACTTCTTTTGAAAATAATTTGATTAATGATCTTTAAAAATTTGGGGGGCACACCTGAGATCCTTTCACTGCACACGAGTGTGCAGCAGCACACCTGTTGAAAATCACTGATCTATACAATTGATCTGCCTCTAAAGCAATCACTGTATTACGAATAATTAAGTGCTTTGACAGGCTGGTCCTGGAAAGGCTAGAAAGGAAGCAACAATGTAAAGACTAAAACTTAGAAAAGGGGGAGAAGATTATTGTTTGTATGAGGTAATGAGATTTTTCTTTAGTATTAGAGCTAAACTGGGCATGTAGAAATCCACAAGTGGTTCTTATTCAGATTAAAAGTAAATTATTTCAATTAATTAACTTTATAAACAAAAATCAAATACTTCTTCACTCAAGCAGTAGAATAATAATCCAAAAATGTTCCCATAGATTAATTTATAAATTAAAAACTTTAAAGACTACTAAACACACTTTATGAGAGGTCATTTGTTTGGACTGATTTCCTGCAGTAGGCCCCAACAGACTCAACCAAAGCAGAAAGGAGTCACTCATGCTATACGTGACATAATCAAACCTAATTTTAAAATGGGTCAGTTGAAAAATGGAAGATTTAGGACGGCGACTGTGGCTCAAAGGAGGAGGGAACCAGCCCCATGAACAGGGTTCAAACCAGGCCCAGTAAAAGCTGAAAAAAAAAAAAGGGAAGATTTACAGGAAGTAATCAGAATGGGCTTAGTTAACCTCAGCCAGCATAGTAAAGAAACCCTACCTCTGCACTGACCCTGTAAGAAAAGAGATTTTTAAATTATCAGTGCATTTTTTTCCTTGTTTCTGCATTCTTCTGCCTTTTCTGCATGTAAAAACCACCCCTCTGCTCAGCTTATCAGGGGGTCTTTTATTTTAAAGAGAGAATGTTACCCATTTTATGAGCTAGTAATTAAAGAACTTTAAACTCAGTTTGTTGAAATTTGTATCTTAGCATGACAAAAGGGAAGATATACATTGGGAAGACAAAACACATATGATATATTTGGTGAAAAACAGAACCTTTCAAACTCTTTTTCAGATATTCTGTAAGAATTGTTCCATCTTTGCAGTGACAGTCCTGTTCTATGAACTATAAAATTAAATATATTTATAGTTTTCTTCTGCAAATACTGTATCACTTTAAGCAGTAAAAACGGAATATATATATTAGCAATTACTGGGGAATTTCTTTTTTTTTTCTTTTTACTTTTGTATCCACACTGGAATTCTATGGATCAATAACTCTGCAACACAAGATTTATAATCTCTTCCAAAGAAAGCCAGGAATCGAACAGTGGGGCAGTGCTGTAAAGTAGACAGTCCTATAAGGATGCATGTGAAAGATTGCAATCCTAGAAAACTTCCATAAACAAATACTCTGGCTACTTAAGTTACAATTAAAAAGTCATTCAACCAATTAATAAGGGTGATTGACCACTAAATCCTCAGGTATGACATTCTGCTATATTTTCCTTCACATAACTTATGTCAACAATCTGGAAAGTTGCCTGGTGCAGTAGCCTCAATATTGTTATTACTGACCTGGCCATATAGTCAGCATTAGTATTACCTGTTGGGCCAGGAGCAAATCACTGTGGCATTTCTGAGATGTTGATCCAATGAATTAAGCAACTCATGGAAGACTACCAAGTAGAAAATTGAGGGTTTAGAGTAGGGATGTTTCTTTATTCTAAGTTGGAATAGATCAAATTTTATAATAATACAGTTTATTCGAGCTATGTCGTAAAATTAAAATGGCCATTGTAAAATATCTTAAAAAAAAAACAAATCTTTGAAGGAAATATCAGTCATAAATAATCCTGTCATTTAGAGAAAACATGTTTAATCAACAGTATATATCTCCTGCCATTTACTCAAGTATACTCATAAGTGTGGACTAATAACAAAGATGATTATAACAACAATACATGCTATTTATATGAACCCTGATTACACTCTAGACTCCATTTTAAGTACTTGTAATGTATTTTATCATTGAATCCTTATGCTACCTAAATAGCAATTACAGTAATCTCTATTTTACATAAGAAAAAGAAGCTTAGACACAGAAAATAGTCCATCATCAAAAAGCTTCAAGCACTGAAGGCCAGGCTCAAACTAAAATCTGACGGCAAGCCCATGAGCTTAACCCCTAGGCTATCCTTTCTCATAAATAACATACTCAAAAAATAATCTTCAACAGAGTTTACTGAATGAATTTTTATAATAAATTTATTAAGAAATAACCTACATATGTGAAATGTAATCATTATAAAGTGCATAATTCAATGACTGGCATTTTCACAGATTTTGATAACTATCACTGCTAATTTCAAAATATTTTCATCACTCTACAGAGAAACAACATGCCCATTAGCAGTAACTTTATATTATTTGGTTCTAATAGGTCCTTGCTACCAATAGTTCACATTGTATCTCTATGGATTTGGCTATGCTGGGCATTTCATATAAATGAAATTATGCAACAAGCGTCCTTCTATATCTTACTCTTTCCATTTTGCGTGTTTTCAAGGTTGATCCATGTTGTACATTAAATGAGTAATTCATTCCTTTTGTTGCTCTGTTTTGTATAGATTGTTTTTTTCATGTTTTACTATGGTAGAATGCACAACATTAAATTTACTATTTTAAACATTTTAAAATGTAAAATTCAATGGAATTTTTATATATCTCCGATATTGTCTAATCATCACCACTGTGTAGTTCTAAAATATTTTTGGGACATGCAATATTGTGATATAAGAGTAAATATATATCTTGATCTTCCCAGTTGCTGGCACAGAGATCTTAAAACCCTTGGAATTTCCTGAGGAATACAGGTGCTAGAAACAACTTTTGTTCTAGCAGTTTTTCTTTGAGCCCAGTTCCTGACACAGAACTCCTAAATCCCTTGGCATTTCTTGGGTGATATGAGTGTCTTTTGTTCTTTTTTCTTGGATGTGGCTGCTCACCAGAAAGACTAAGCCATGATTACAAACTTGGAACTTTGAGCCCCACCCTCTGGAGAAAGAAGAGGACCTAGTCATTGAGTTAATAATCAATTGTACTGATACCTGTTTAAACCTCCATAAATATCCTGTAAGTATGAAATTTGGAGAGCATCTGGGTTTGTAAACACAGCCATATGACATGAGGGTGGGCATACCCTAACCCATGGGGAGAGAAGCTCCTTCACTCAGGACCCTTCTACACCTCAGCGTACCTCATGATCTGTCCGGTAATCTTTATTACTTATATCTGTTATTCAATAATTGGCAAACGTAATTGGACTTGAGTTATGTGAGCTGGTGTAACAAATTAAATAAACCCAGGGAGGGAGTTGTGGGAACTTCCAATTTGTCACCAAGTCATACATAAGTCTTGGGTAACCTACCACTAGCAATTGGCATCTGAAGTGGGGGGAAGTCATGTTGGACTGACTTCTTACCCTGTGAGGTATGACACTAGTCCATGTAGATAGTGTCAGTTAAATTGTAGGACATTCAGCTGCTGACAGATAATAAGTTGGTGTGGGAAAAAGTCATACACATCTGGAGACAGAAGTGAAGGATTCTGGAAGTATTGTTTTTTGAATGAGAATACAGAATAAAAGAGGTTTTATTTTTTTTCCTGAAGAAAAACCTGAAAAAGAAACTTGAAGAAGATATTCTTTATTCTCTCCCCTACCATGGGCAATCACTAATCTGTTTCTTTTCTCTGTGAATTTACCTAGTCTGTATATTTCAAAGAAACGAAATAATATAATATGTGGTCATTCGTGTCTGCCTTCAAACATTCATAACAATGTTTCAAGGTCCACATATACTTGAAGCATGAGCCAACACTTCTTTATTTTCTCTGGTTGCGTAGTATTCCATTATTTGGGTATATGACTTTTGCTAATTCTTTCATCAGTTGATGCATATTCAGATTGCTTCTTTTCTTGGAATATAGTGCATGGGGCTTGCTGAGGACATTCTTCAAGTATTTGTTCATACACTTGTGTTAAATTCTTTGAGTTGTAAACCTAGGAGTGGAATTGCTTCATCACATGATAATTCCGGGTTCAATATGTAAACTCCAAGCTATTTTCCAAAGCAGCTGCACGATTTGACATTCCCATCAACAATGTATGAGGCCGTGATATTATATTGATAGACTTTTGTGTATTGAAATACACCTAAATTTCTAGGTTATATAACACTAGGTAAAGTTGCAGTATGTTTTTAATATGCTGATGAATTCAGTTTGCTAATAGTTTGTTCAGAATTCTTTTCGTCTGCATTCATAATGTATACTAGATTGTGGTTTTCCGCAATGTCATGGTCCTTTTTTTTATAGAGTAATGCTAGCCTCATACGTGAGATAGGAAGTTTACTTTCACATTGTTTTTCATAGTTTGAAAAGGACTGGTTTTAATTCTTCTTTAAAATTTTGCTATAATTCAGCACAAAAGACTGGCTCTGGATGATTTTGTTTAGTTATTCAATATCTTTATTTGTCCAAGTCAATTCAGTTTTTTTTGGTCAGCGTGGACATTTTTTGCTTTCCTGAAAATATTTCCATTTCATCTGAATTATCTAATTTGTTACTGTACACTCGTTCTTAGCATTTTACAAGATTTGTATTTCTGTAATTTATTAATAATGTCTCCACTTTCCTTGCAATTATAATAACTTATATCTTCTCTCTTTTTTTTCTTACTGACTCTAGCTAAAGCTTTGTCGATTTTTATTATTACCTTTTTCAGAGAACCACATTTTGGTTTCATACCTTTTTTTCTGATTTTCTCTGTTCTGTTTATCTTTTCCATCTCAATTATTTTATTTATTCTGCTACCCTTAGATATAGTTGGTTTTTCTTTTGCTACTTCCTTAATTTATAAAGTTAGCTTGTTGAGATGCAATCATTTTAAGTACAAATTTTCAGCTATAAATTTCTATCTGAGCAGAGATTTTGAGAAATTCCATAAATGTTGGTATATTGTGTTTACATTTTAATTCATTGGAAAATATTTCATAATATTCCTTTTTTACTTCAGATTAACATAAGTATGCATATAATTAGGATGCATTGTTTGTATTTGTTAGAAAAAGTTCAAGTTGTAGTTGAGCCCTTTACCTGGGGGTTGTGCTATGTACCCTGACATTGTCCACATTAGGAGAAAGATTACCAGTCCCCTTCCATCCTACCCTCTTCTCCCTCCATTCTCTCCTCCCCTACCCCATGCTTGAATTTAATTATGCTTTTCTCTCAGATGGGGGTATAGTTATCAATTTGTTTCATATCAATTTTAAGTACATGGTATGCTTGCTTTCCCATTCTTGTGATGCTTTAATAAAAAGAACGTTTCTCAAATCCATCCAAGTAAATACAAAAAAATGTGAAGTCTCCATCTTTTTATGGCTGAATAGTATTCCATGGTATACATATACCACAGGTTATTAATCCATTCAAGATTTTGTGGACACTTGGTTTTATTCCATGACGTGGAAATTTTGAATTGAGCTGCAATAAACATTCTAGTGGAAATGTCCTTCTGACAAAAAGCTTCCTTTTTCTTCTGGGTAGATACCTAATAATATGATTGCTGTAAGGTTTACTTTTAGCTCATTGAGGATTCTCCATATTTCATTCCATATAGACTGTATCAGTTTGCAATCCAACCAGCAGTATAAAAGTGTCCCCTTCTCTCCACACCCATACCAACATCTGCAGCTTCATGATTTGTGACATGGGCTATTCTCTCTGGCATTAGGTGATATCTCAGTGTGGTTTTGATTTGCATTTCTTGGATGGTTAGGCATGACAAGCATTTTCTCATCTGTTTCTGGCCTTTCATCAGTTTTCTTCAGAGAAGTTTTTGTTCATGTCCCTTGCCCACTTATAAATGGGATTGTTTGGTTCTTTCTTGTTGATTAGTTTGAGTTTTCTGAAGATTATGATTATTAGGTCCTTGTTAGATTCATAGCCTACAAATATCTTCTCCCATTCTGAAGGCTGTTTAGTTTAGTTGTTGTATCCTTAGCTATAAAGACACTTTTTATCTTGATAATGTCCCATTTATTTATTTTTGGTATTGTTGCAATTGCCAGGGGGGAGTTCTTCATAAAATCTTTTCCCAATTATCATCAAGACGTTTTCCCAGAATTTTTTCACGAATTTTAATCATTTCATGTCTTAAATCTTTCATCCAGTGAGAGTAAATTTTTGTAAGTGGTGAGAGATATGGGTTCAGTTTTAGTATTCTGCATGTGAATATCTAGTTCTTCCAGCAATATTTATTAAATAGGGATGCTATTCCCCAGTATATGCTTTAGTTTGTTTCATTGAAGATTAGATGGTGACATGTGGCCATTTTCATCTATAGAGAATTGATTCTATTCCATATCTCTTTATTTGTGCCAATACCATGCTGTTTTGATCAATGTAGTCTTATAGTACAGCCTGAAATATGGTAAAGTGATGCCTTCAGATTTGGTTTCATTTCTTAGAATTGCGTTGGTTATACAGGGTTCTTTTTTTTTTGGTTCCATATGAAATGAAGTACTATTTTTTCATGTTCTTCAAAGTATGACATTGGTGCTTTGATGAGGATGGCATTAAATATGTAGATTATTTTGCCTTGTTTGACCATTTTAACAATGTTGATTCTTCCCAGCCACAAGCATGATATGTTCTTCTATTTGTTAACATTGTCTACTTTTCTTTTCCTCTCAGTGTTTTCTAGATGTCTCTGTAGACATCCTTCACAAACTTTGTTAGTATGCTGCCATATATTTAATTTTATTCAAAGGTACTGTGTAAGATATTGTGTCTTTGGTTTGATTCTCAGCTCGACGTTTATTGGCATATATGAAGGTTACTTGTTTGTGAGTATTGATTTTGTATCCTGAGCAGTTACTGTATTTCTTCATCACTTCCAGGAGTCTTGTGTTTGAATCCCTGGGGTTTTCTAATTGTAAGATCATACCAGAAAAGAGTGAGAGCTTTTCCTCCTCCGTCTACAACTATATATCATTGACATCCTTCATATCCTTCTCTTGCCTTATTGTATTGGCTATCATATCCAGAACTATGTTAAATAGCATTGGTGATAGTGGACATCCTTATCTGTTTTAGTTCAAAGTGGAAATACTTTCAGGTTTACTCCATTCAGTATGATATTGGCTTTGGGTTTGTTGTAGATGGCCTTTATAAGTTTCAGGAATATCCCATCTATTCCCATTTTCTTAAGTGTCCTTGTCAGAAAGGGATGCTGAATTTTGTCTAAAGCTTTTTCTGAATCTATTGGAAGTATCGTATGATCTTCATTTTAAATTTTGTTTATGTGGTGAATTACATAAGTGGATTTATGTATGTGGAACCAATCTTGAATCCATGAGATAGCCCATCTAATCACGATTTTTTAATGTGTAGTTTGATTGTATTTGCTAGGGTTTTATTGAGTACTTTTGCACTGATAGTCATTAGTGATATTGGTCTGGGTTTGTTTTCCCTCTTTTGTTTGGTCCTTTCCTGCTTTTAGTATCAGGGTTATATTGCTATGTAGTATATGTTGGAGCAGGTTCCTTCCTTCTCAATGTTTTGGAATATGTTGGAGCTGCAATATAAGTTGGAGCTCCTATTTGAAAGTTTGGTAGAATTCTGCTATAAAACTGTTCCAGGGCTTTTCTTTTTGGAATTTTTTTATTGTTCCTCAATTTTTGTGCTTGATATTGGCCTTTTCAGGAATTGTAAATTTTTCTGCTTGAGTTTAGGGAGGTAGTAGGGTTACAACTGTTGGTTCATTCCCTCCATGTTTTCAAATTCTGGGCATAAATTTTTGTTTTGTTTTATTTTGTTTTTGTGTCTGTGTAATCAGTGGGTTTTTTGGTATCTCTGTAGTATCTGCTGTCATTACCATTTTTATCTGATTTAGGTTATTAGCGATCTTAGTCTTCTGTTTTGAAATAATCTGTCCAAGGATTTATCAATTTTATTTATCTGTTCGAAGAACCAATGATTTTTTCATCTGAACTTCTGAAGGGTTCATGTTTTATCAATTTTATTTAATTCTGATTTTATTTTGGTTATTAAATTTCCTCTGCTATGGTTGAGATTGGATTGATCTTCTTTTTCAGGTTATTTCAGAACATTCATTAGGTTGTCCAGTTGCACTCTTTGTGTTTTTTGGATGTGGGCATTTAATGCAATAAATTTCCCTTTTAGTACAGCCTTTGCAGTATTCCACATGTTTTGATAGCTTGTAACTTCATCATCATTTTATTCAAGAAATCTAATGATTTCTTCTTTATCTCTTCCTTGACCTAGCTGTCATTTAGCGTAAGATTGTTTAGTCTTCAGTCTTCATTTCTGTATGTGGAGATGAAAAGTTTGTTGAAATTGATTTCTACCTTTATTCCATGATTATATTAAAAGATACAAGGTATAATTTATATTCCTTTATATTTGTTGAGATTTGTGCCTTACAATATGATCAATTTTGGAGGATGAACCAAGGGCTGAGGAGAAAACTGTATACTCAATTTTATTGGGAGGGAATGTTCTTTATATGTCTGTTAAACACATTTGTCCTAAGGTCACATTTAAGTCCATTGCTTTTTGCTTAGTTTCTGCTTAGAAGATCAGTCCAGTTCTATCAGAATGATGTTGAAGTACCCACTTATTATGGTGTTACAGGATATCATATTGCTCATACAGGTTAGGGTTAGTTTTATATATCTGGGAGCATTTCGGTTAAGTGTATATATATTTAGGATTTATATGTCTCCTTATTGTGTTGTTCCCTTCACTATTTTATGGTGTCCATCTTTGTCTTTCATTTGGTGGGATTGGGTGGGGTTAAATCCAATTGTATCTGCAAATAAGATTGCAACCCCTGCTTCTTCTGATTTCCATTTACCTGAAATGTAGTTTTTCAACCCTTTGTCTTGCATCTTGTTTTGTCCTTAGTGGTTTGATGTGTTTCCTTAAGGCAGATATGGTTGACATGCGCTTTTTACACAGTCAGCCAGACTGTGCCTCTTCAGTGGGGAATTCAAGCTTATCACATTTATTGAGAGAATCGATAAGTATGGTGACATTCTGTTCATGTTGTATTGTAGAGGTCCATTATTTAGTTTTATCACTTACACCACTATGGAATCTATGTTTTTACCTTTAGTTTCTGGGTGTCTTTACTTTGCTGGTGGTCCATTGTGATGGTCAGTGTGAATTAGGGGTCTGAGTACTTCCTGCAGAGCTGGTCTCTTTGTGGTGAATTTCCTCAAAGTTTGCATATGAGTAAAAGATTGATTTCTCTGTGGAATATGAAACTTAATTTAGCCAGATGCAGAATTCTGTGATGACAATTATTTGTTTAAGAAGGTTAAAGGCAGATGATCACTCTCCTCTGACGTGAAAAGTTTTGGCTGAAATGTCTGCTGTCATTCTCATATTTTTTTCCCCTGTAGATAAGAAGTTGCTTATACCAGGCTTCTCACAGAATTTTCTCTTTCATTTTGACTGTAGCCAAGTTAATTATAATGTGTCTAGGAGATGCTGTCTTTGAACTGAGTCTTTGTGGGTTTCTGAAACTATATAGTATCAAAATTTCTGAGTCTCTCACAATGCTTGGGAAACTACCCACCATTATGTATTGAAGTACAATTTTAATGCTTTTAGGGCTCTCCTTTTTTATTCAGGAATCCCTATAATTCATATATTTGTGTGTTTGATGTACTCTCAGAGATATCTCAGCTTTTACTCTCTTCTGCCTCTTATAATGATTGGATTAGTCCTAAAATCTTCTCCTTGATTCTGTTTTACTGTTTTGCTGAGACTGTCTATTGTGTTTTGTATCTCTTTGAATGCGTTATGGTCTGCTATCGTTCCTCATTATGTCCACATTCTTGGTGACTTTGTCTTTAATTTCACTGATCCCTTGAGATAGTTTTTGGACTTCTTTTTACATTTCTTTTTTCCTACTTATCTTCAATTCTTTTCATCTTGTTTGCCTTCCATATTATAATTCCACTTATGTCATTTCAATAATTTACCTATGGGTGGTATTTTCAGTTCTATCTCTCTTGTAATCTCTTGGAAAAGTTGGTATGCTCTGATTTTTCACATTGCCAGGGTTCTTCTGCTGATAACATTGTATTTTCTGTTTATTTATATGTTTATGACATTTTTATACTTTTGAACTGGAATATTACATTGTCCATAAATTTTTATTGAGAGATAATCTGTTGGGTTCCCTTAGGTAGCACCCAGGAGACATGCTTGGAAACTAAAACTGGTGGGCTGTAATCAAATCCAGAGGCCTCCATAATATGGAGCTCTCCACTCCCCTTCACCACTGACTATTCAAATGAGCCATTGTTTAAACATGTAGCCCCTTTTGCACTCAGCCTCCCAAAGCTTTCTTTTATAGCTACAGTGTGTGAGGGTCCTTGAGAATCAGCCTTTCTTTCTTCAAGATGTGTCGGGTGGGGGTGGGGTGCAGGACCTCTAGGTGATGCTCCTAGGTTGGGGGCAGCACCCAGAAAGTGAGTTGAACTATTCCAGCAAAAGTGTCAGCCCTGCCCTCAAATAAATTTAATGAGCCACAACAATGGTTTTCACCAAAGTCTCAGCTGCAACAGATTCAAACAATGTGGTTTTTCCCTGAAGTTGTGGGTGAGAACTCTGCAGTTTGCCAAACTCTTCCAACCAAAGATCTAGTCCCATGCACAGACAGATTCAAAAATCCACAGTTTTCACCAAGGATCCAGTCATAAAAGATTCCAAATGCTAAGCTTTTGCCTGAGACTGGAAGAGGGGAATCTGTAACTTCCCAAACTATTCAGCCCATATTCAAGCCCAAATGCAAAGACATTAAAAAAGCCATGGTTTTCACCAAAGTCTAAGACTTTCACCTGTGGTTGGGAGAGGGTAATTTGTGGTGTGCTTTCTGCTTTCCAGAATTTCACAGAGCAGGGTTACTCGAGCCTAGACCTACCTCTCTCCAAGTCAGCAGGAGGGGATCTGGGGGCCAAATCTCCAGGAAGGGCCCGCTGGGCACAGATGACTGATAGTGTAGGAAAACCTTCCCCTAGCAAGAGGGAAACTCAGGATAGAGCTCGCCTCACCAAAGTTAGTGCAGTTGAGCCACAATTTCCTCCTGCAGTGGGGGCAGGGCACTCTCAGTTCACTAGGCCACACAATGCAGAGGTCCTTCAGAGATTCTGCCAGACATATTGGGGGGCAACACCTGCTTCTCTTTCTTCCTATGGTCAGCTAAGCATCCTTCTGGTTGCTGGTGATAAGAGAACGTAGTCTCACATAACTCTCACTCCTTCAGTTACTAAGGGGGCTTGGTAGGTCCGAAGTTCTTTTTCTTTCTTGTGCCTGGGTGTTTGGAATGGGCTGATACTCTGACTCACACAGGAACTGGGAGGCAGGCCTCTATAGGGGATAGTCTATCAGGCAACCAAAGAAAGAGGGGGAATGAGTGTTTGCTGTGGATACAAGATGGCAGGAGCCAAAATTTCTCACTGTTTTGCCAGACAGAATGGGAACCCAGAGGAGAATTTTCTTAGGAAAACTGGGAATATTTGTTCTTAATGGCCCTTTCTCATGGGGTGAAAGATTCTGTGTTTTGTTGCTCACAGTGAGCCCCCGGGTCAGGGAGGGATCCCCCTTACTCTTTTACTTGACTTCAGGCTCCTCCAGTCTGGTATTCCTGGTAACTATCCTCAGTTCTCTTCCTACCTCTTTCTTGTCTTTGTCCTTGAAGGTTGTCTCAGCGGGGTTGCTTCACCTTGATTTCTTTTCTTTGTTATCTACCCTCCCCCAATTTACAATTTTCCTCCTTCTGGATAGGAGTTTCTGACAAATCTATCTCTGGTCAGACATCTTGCCCCCCTCTATAACCTCCATTTTGATTTCTTCTTTAATCTTTTAGTTTTAAAATTCCGTTGTTTCCATTTCACATATTGATTTATTTTTGTTATATTTTTTGTATTGATTTCTAAAATTATTAAGTTGTGGTTGAAAAAAATACTTTGTATGCTTTCAGTCTTATTAGATTTCTTGAGACTTTTTGTGGTGTAACATATGAACTATAGAAGGTTCCAGATATACTTAAGAAGAATGTAACTTCTGGTGCTTTGGAGTGGAGGATTCTGATTTTGCCTGTTAGCACACATTGATTTGTATTGTTTTACAAGTCCTCGATTTCCTTGTCAATCTTCTGTCTTGCTTTTATTCTTATTATTGAAATCGAAGTGTGAAGTATTTAATTATTTTATAATGCTATTTGTCCCTTCTCTACTGTCAAGTTTTGCTTCATGTACTTTGTGGCTCTGCTGTAAGTTGTGTATATAATTGTAACTGTTATGTCTTCTCAATGTATTATCTCTATTATCAATATGTAATGTCATTTTTTGTCTTTTATCGAACTTTCTGACTTAAAGTAGGAATTATTGGCTATGATATTAGTATAGCCACATGAGCTAACTTTTGGCTAATACCTTCATGCAACACCATTTTCTATCTTTTCATTTTCATCATATTTGATTCTTTGATTATAAATCAAGTCCTTTGTAGAAGTCACACAATTGTATCATTTAAAAATATATCTCCAAATGCTTGGTTTTGATTGGATATTTTAATCTATTTACACATAAAGTTAGTATTTATATGGCATTACTTATTTGTGCAATTTTGTTATTTGTTTTCTACATAACACGTTTTTGTTTCTAATTTTCTCCATTATTGCTTCTTTTTGTATTTAAATAGTATTTTTACTGTGTTACATTGATTTTCTTCTCATTTATTTTTCTTTATTTTATTGTCTTAGTTGCTACATAGGAAATTACAACTGACAACTTATATTTATAATATAAGGAACTGGTTTGTATTAATACCAGCTTAGTTTCAATAGCATGCAAATATGTGCTTCTATACAACTCTGTCTTTCTTCCCATATATTACTGCTGTCATAACATACTTCCTTCTGCAGTGTTGTACCCATTAACATAGATATATAATTTCTGTTTTATGCATTTTTTTACATATGATAGTAAATTACAAGAGGAGTTATATAAGATCTCATTATGTTTTTAAATTGCATTTCCCTGAGGATTAGTGACACTGAACTTTTTTTCAACTGTTCATCCATTTGTCTATCTTCTTTGGAACAGCTCTGTAACCAATAATAGAAAATAAAGACCCAAAAGCTCATCTGAAGTCAAAAAGGAGTTGTTAGGAAAGATATCTGTGGGTATTTCAGATGTGCTCTTTACCAATTTTAGAAAATTTTTTTAATAATATGTTAATGAGATTTTTAATTATGAAAGTATATTGAGTTTCAAGAACTTTTTTCTTTCTATTGAGATGTTCACATGATCTTTGTTCCTTTGTTCTATTGATGAAGTGAATAACATTCATTGAATTCAGGATGTTAATACTAGCTAAAAACCTTGGAATAAATCCTACTGGAATATGATGTTTAATCTATCTTATATATTGCTGGATTCATTTTACTAGTATTTTATGAATTTTATTTATATTTATAGGTTATATTGGTCTCTAGTTTTTGTGTGATACCATTTAATGATTTCAGTATCTAGGTAATATTGACTTCATATAATTAATTGAAAGTGTTTCCCCTTCTATTTTCTGTTAATTTGTAAAGAATAATTTAAACTATTTAACATTTTTAACTTCACTAGCAAAGCTGGCTGAGCCTGTCAATATCATTTTATATGAAGGATAATGTAAATAGACAAAGCACACATAAATATATAGCTCAGTGAAGTTTTACCAACTGAATACACTTATGTGACAATTGCTTATATCAATAAATATAACATTATCAGAATAACAGATGACTACATTTATCCCCTACTAATTACCAACGACTACATCTAACAAGTAGACATTTTACCAATTTCTAAGACCATAGCTAATTTTTTCATAGTTTTTTGATGTTCATGGATAGATCATAAAGTATGTGTCATTTCGTGTCTCTTATTTAATACACACTAAATTTAGTCCATATTTGTGTTATCTATTAATGTTTTTATTTCCTTTGCTGCTTAGAAACCTTTTAGATTAATATAGCATAATTTATTCTGTTCTTGATGGACATTTGAATAGTTTCAAATTTAGGAACTTATGAATAAGTCTGTCCCTAAAGTTGTCCATAAAGTTGCCATACATAGGGAAAATGGGAAACTGTATATAATTGTATCTTTATTTTTAAAAAGTGCATTATAAAATTTTACAAAGAGGTGGCCAACATGTAGATAGTATTTTGTAAATATTTTGAAAAATTTTGTAATGGATGTTTTATAAATAAAGGTACACGTAGCTACAAGTTTTCATTTTCTTTATGTATGGAGATATTATGGGTGACTTTGGGGACAACCTCTAATGTTATGGTGAACATATTTCTGCCTATGTTTTCATGAACATATATGTAAACATTCTCTTGGATACATATGTGTTTTGAAAATAATTTTCTGGGTTATATGAAAATAATATGATAAACTTCAGTAGATATTTCAAAAATATTATTTAATTTCAAGCACACTTAGTAGTATATACAGGTATCACATTATGGTTCTAATTTTTATTTTCATTATGACTAATATGATGGAGTGACCTTTCATATAATTATGGGCCATTTCGTTAGCTTTGTGAAATTTCTATTTAATTATATGTCTCATTTTTATTGGATTATTTGACCTTTTATTAATGATCTATAGTTTTTTTTCATGTATTATGTATATAAGCCATTTGTTACACACACAGAGCAAGAGAGAGAGAAATACATATATAATACTTTCAAAAGAATGACACTTTTATGAGAATTTGGCTGCTGCATGAGCTGATAAGAACATATAAGCTGAAATTTTGTCATGGGGGGGGTCAAGAGATAGGGTTCACCTTTTGGGGGGAACACAAATATAAGAGAGTCCTTATCTAACAAAAGCAATTAATGTAACCTGCTTCTGTATACCCTCAATGAATCCCTAACAATAAAAAAATACTTTGAAAACAAGCAGAGGCTAACATGTCAATCTGGAATAACTTGAGGCTCCATACACAGAAGGAATTTTATTCATTTAAAGGCATTTTTCAAGGGTCTCCACTTAGCATGTATGAGAAAAGTTGGGGAAGTAACCGAGATTGTACAAAGGTTTCCTTAGTGATGAAATTGTGCAGAAGGTGGGTTTCAGCTACTTGGGGTGAAGGCTGAATCCCTATGTCTGCCCAGATCCTTCTCTCAGAAATTATTGAAGATTTAATCAGTAAGTGGAAGAAACAGCAAACCTGTTCCCTATAAGACACTGGCAAAGACACTTTCTGGCTAAATTAGTTGATTTTCAATTTTCTCTATCTTTTATTATGTTTAGAATTTTTAGTAATAAAAAAAATCCAATTTATAGGCCAGACGTGGTAGCTCATGTCTTTGATTTCAATACTCTAGGGGGCTAAGAAGGGTGGATTGCATAAGCTTACACGATCAAGTACAGCCTGAGCAAGAGTGAGACCCTGTCTCTAAAAAATAGCCTGGCGTTGTTGTGGGTGCCTGTAGTTTCAGCTACTTGGGAGGCTGAGGCAAGAGAATTGCTTGAGTCCAAGAGTTGGAGGTTGCTGTGAGCTATGAAGCCATAGCACTTTACAAAGAATGACAAGGTGGTACTCGGTCTCAAAAAAAAAAAAGTCCAATTATATAAGTTTACCATAACTTTTTAGTGAGTTGTTATGGGTTCCAGGAGATCATCACTTTCTTTTATAATTAATGCTTTTAAAATACAGTAATCCTATTTTAGAGTTTTCCATGAATATGTTACAAACAAATCAGTGTTTAAATGTCTACAATTATCTTTTCCCACATCAGGAAATTAGTTGATTTTAACTATTTTACTTCTATCTCTGTTTTCTATGATCGCTCATTGAATATTGATTTTGAATTTGTAATCATATATAAGTATGGTAGAAAGACTTTCTTCCTCATAGCAGCATCCTTACATTAATTTTAAGGGAGATATATGCATTTATAATAACCAGAATTTAAAATAACCAGTGCAAATTTAAGGACATTTCAAAAGCCCTTGGAAAAATTTTAAGTTTACTATCTTAACCAAACAAACTTATTTAAGTTTAAGCAACTTACAGAATAACAACAACAAAATATGTGCCATTGTATTTACTGCAGGCTGAGTGTGGTGGCTCACACCAGGAATCCTAGTACTCTGGGAGGTTGAGAGGGAAAGATCCCTTGAGCTCAACAGTTCCTAACTGTTGTGAACAATATGATATCATACAATGTAATAATTCTGGAGCCTTCAATACACTTCTGGCAGAACTTGACAGATCCTCCAAATAGAAACTAAACCAAAAAAGGCACTTAATGAGACCCTAGGAGAAGAAAAGGGATTTAAATGAGACCCCATTGTGCTTTATAGACATAAGTAGTACATACCATACCGAAGTTAGTGAGTGTACATTCTTCTCATCAGCCCAATGATTATATTCCAAAATTTATCATATCCAAAGACATAAATCAAACCTCAAAAATATTAAAATAACTGAAATTATAGACTGTATCTTTTCAGACCATAAGAAAATAATTCACAAATTTCAACTCTGACAAAAACTTTCATCCCCACACAAAGTAATGGGAAGGAAACAACCTTATGACAAATGACAGCCAGGTCAAGAAGTAAATCATTAGATTCTTTGACTATAATGACAACAAAGATACAAGCTACAAATACCTGTGGGATATTGAAATAGCAGTTCTAAAAGGTAAATTTATTGCATTAGATGCCCACATCCAAAAACCAGAAAGAGTGCACGTAGATAACCCATGAATAATCTCAAGGAAATGGAAAAGGAAGAGCAATCCAATCCCAAACCTAGCTGAGGAAAATAAATAACCAAAAATTAAATAACAAATAAACAAAATTGAAAACAAAAGAATCATTCAGGAAATGAACAAAACAAAAAATGTATTCTTCCAAAAGATAAACGAAATCCATAAACCAGATTAACTAGAAACAGAAAAATAATATCTCTAATAACATCAATCAGAACTGAAAAAGGGGGAAATTACAACAGATATCACAGAGATACAAATGATAATCTCTGATTACTACACAAAACAGTATACCAGAAAGTTAACTATGTGGAGAAAATGGACAAAAACCTGAATTCACACAACCTCTCTAGACTGAACCAGGAAGAAATAGATCTCTTGAACAGACCAATATCAAGTAATAAAGATGAAGAAACAATAAAAATCCCTGGATAAGATGGCTTCACACCACTGAACCTATTTCAAAACATTGAGAGGAAAGGAACCTACCCCAACAGGTTCTCTGAAGCAAACATCACCTTGAAACCAAACGTAGGAAAGGATCCAACTAAAAAGAAGAACTGCAGACAAATTATAGTAATGAATATTAATGCAAAAATAATAAAATCCTAGCAAATAGAATACAATTACATATTTAAAAAATTATGCATTATGATAAAGTAAGCTTTATCCCAGGAATGCAAGGTTGGTTTAACATATGCAAATCCATAAATTCAACTCACCACATAAACCAAAGCAAAACAAAGACCATATGACCCTCTCAATACACACAGAAAAGAATTAAACAAAATTCAGGATTCTTTTCTAACAAGAATACTTAAGAAAATAGGCATAGATGGCATATTTTTTATACTGACAGAAGCCATCTCTGAAAAACCAACAGCTAATATCATACAGAATGGAGTAAAACAGAAAGCATGTCCACCTGGAATTGGAATGTTGAAAGACAGCTGGGTGAAGAAGGAAAGTGATATCCACTATCACTACTACTATTTAACTCAGATTGGGACCTTCTAACCAATGAAATTAGACAAAAGAAGCATATTAAGGGCATCCAGTTGGGGGCAGAGGAGATCAAACTTTGGGGGTTTTTTGATGATAATGTGATATTATACTTAGAAAACCCCAGAGACTCAACCATAAGATTCCTGGACATGATCAGCAAGTATAGTAATGTATCAGGATAAAAAAATCAGTATCCACAAATCTGTAGCCTTTGTATATGCCAATAACAGTAAAGTTGAAAATCACATCAAGCTCACAATACCCTTCACAGTGGCTTCAAGGAAAATGTAATTCCTGTGACTATATCTAAACAAAGGAGGTGAAGGATCTCAACAAAGATACTTATGAAGCCCTAGGGAAAGCAATAGCATAAGACATTAATAACTGGAAGAATATACTGTGCTTTTGCCTGGGAAGAATCAACATTGTTAATATGCCTATACTACACAAAGCAATCTACAAATTTAATGAAATCCTCACAAAAATACCAACATCATACCTTGAAGAACTTGAATAGTTCTTTGTTTTGCATGGAACCAGAAAAAACCAACTCATATAGCCAAGCAATTCTTAGTAATAAAATAAAATAAAATCTGGAGGCATCACTTTACCAGGTTATGTTACCAGTCTGCAGTGATCAAAATAGCATGATATTATCACAAAAATAGAAACATAGACATATGGGACAGAATAGAAAACTTAGAGATGGAGCCAGTCTCAAACTGTCATTTGATCTTCAATAAACCAAACAAAGGCATACACTGGGGAAAAGAAACCCTATTCAATAAATGGTTCTAGGAGAACTGGATTACCTCATGTAAAAGACTGAAACTGAACCCACACTTTCACACTAACAGAAATTGACATACAATGGATAAAATACTTAAATTTAAGTCACAAAACAGTAAAAAATTCTAGAAGAAAGCATGGAAAAAGCTCTTAATAATAGCAACTCCAGGAAAAAATTATGAAGTAGATGCCATTGGCAAATTGCAACAACAATGAAAATACATAAATGGGAATTAATTAAGCTGTAAAGTTTCTGCATAGCTAAGGATACAACAGTTAAAGCAAATAGACAACCTTCAAAATGGGAAAATATATTTGCATGTTACAAATCTGATAAAGGGTTTATAACTATAATCTAAAGAGAACTCAAATTCATGAACCAAAAAAAGAGCAAACCCTCCAATCTATCACTGCTCAAGAGACATGAAGAGAAACTTTTTTGAAGAAGACAGGTGAAGGGTTAATAAACATGTGAAAAATTTCTCATCACTCCTAATCATCAGAGATGTGCAAATTAAAACTACCCTGAAATATAACCTAACCCCAGTGAGAATAGCCCACATCACAAAGTCCCAAAGATGCAGATGCTGCTACAAATGTAGAGAGAATGGATCACTGTTACATTGTTGGTGGAATTGCAAACTAATATACCCTCTTTGGAAAGAAGTATGAAGAATACTTAAAGAACTCAAAATAGGTCTTCCATTTTATTCTGCTATCCCATAGTTATCCATAATTAGGTATCTACTTAGAAGAAAAAAAATTCATCAGGACAGTTGCATTAGATTATTTATTACAGCTCAATTTAGACTTACCGAGATGTGGAATCAACCCAATTGCCCGTCAACCCATGAATGGATTAATAACCTGTGGCCTATGTATACCATGGAATACTATTTGGCCATAAAAATTAGAGACTTTACATTATTTGTATTATCCTGAATAGAGTTGGAAAACGTTTTCTTTAATGAAGTATCACAAGAATGGAAAAGCAAGTATGCAATGTTTACAATACTAATAGAAAGCCAGTGGATAAATTAATAACATGCCCACACAAGAGAAAAACTCAATTTAATTCAATTTGGGTGCAGGGCTAAGGAAAAGGGATGAGGAGTGGAAGGAAGGAGATTGATGTGGTCTCACCTAATGGGAACAATTTAAAGGCATTTGTCACAACTCCTAGGTGAGGTGCACAACTACAACAGGGACCTTACCTAATAAATGCAAACATTTTAACACAATCTTTTTACTCACATATTAATCTGGAACATAGACACAGTTCAATACCAGCCTGAGCAGAAGTGAGACCCCATCTCTACTAAAAATAGAAAAAGTATAACCAGGCATTATGGCAGGCACCTATAGTACCAGCTTCTTCAGGGGCTACAGCAGGGAGATTGCCTGAACCCAGCAGTTTGAAGTTTCTGCGGACGAGGCTGAAGCTATGGCACTCTAATCTGAGCAACAGAGAGAGACTTTGACTCAAAAAAAAAAAAAAAGATAGAGAGTAAAAGAAAGGAAGAAAATTAACTGCAATGAGATTTTATTCTCATTATTATTTGTTAGTTTACTAGTTTGCTTAAGATTACTTTGGCTATTTGGGCACTATTTAATTCCTTATAAAACTTAATTTTTTTAATTTTCATTTTAACATGAAAATAAATGCGAAAAATTAATTTGATATTTCGATGGGAATTGCATTGAATCTGTAAATCACTTTGAACAGTATGGACATTTTAACAATAGTGATCTTTCCAATACATGGGCGTATGTTTTACTAATTGTGTCATCAACAGCTTCTTTCATTACTGTTTTGTAGTTCTCCTTGGGTAAGTGTATGAATATGTTATATATATATGTGTGTGTGTGTTATATATCATATATGTTATGTATTACATTATATAACATTATAATATGTACATAAAATAGGAATTATTTTATATATGTGTATGTATATGTATCTCTATATATTATGTTATCTTTCTCTATATATAATGGTACTGAGTTATTAATTTTATCCTCAGCTTTGCTGTTATTAGTGTATATAATGGCTACTTATTCTTCTACATTGATTTGGTGATACAAAACATTACGTAATTTATTTATCAATTCTAGGAGTCTTTTGGAAGATTCTTTCAGGTTTTCCAGATACGAAATCCTATATCATAGGTGAACAGGGAGTGTTTGACATCTTCTTTATTGATTTAGATGCCCTTCATTTATTTCTCTTGCCTTCTTGCTCTGGCTACTACTATTTTGAATGGAAGTGGTAAAAATGGGCATTGTTTTATTCCAGTGCTTAGGTAAATACTTTCAATTTTTCCCCACTCAAGTGGATGTTGGCTATGGTTATATCATGTATGGTTTCTATTATTTCAAGATATGTTCTTCCTATGTTTGGTTTGTTAAGGGTTTTTATCATGAAGATGTATTAGATTTTATCAGATGCTTATTCTGTATCTATTGAGATTTTCATGGGTTTTTGCTTTAATTTTGTTTATGTGGCAAATAACACTTATGTATTTATGTCCAATGCACCATCTTTGCATCCCATGGATGAACCCCATTTGATTGTGATAAATTGTTTTTTGTATGTGCTATTTGACTCTGTTTGCTATGATTTTGTTGAAATTTTTTCCATTTATGTTCGGGGATATTAGTCTATAGCAGTGTTTTTCAACCTTTTTTATTTCAACATGGAAGCGCCATATGTTAAACTTCCAAGGCACACGTAAATTATGTTGATTAAAAAAGAGTGAAAAAATACTGTGCTTTGAAATTATTTCAAAAATAATTTAACTAATGATCATTAAAAATTTTTGCAGCATATCAGTGCATTGCAGCACACCGGTTGAAAATAATTGTTCTTGGCTCGGCGCCTGTGGCTC